>JBBPJZ010000385.1:0-21581 GCA_038089015.1 Chalciporus aff. trinitensis | reverse complement strand
CACCATGGACAGCGCGGGAGACAGCCAGTCCAGTGGGCAATCTCGGACATCACCAACTACTTCGTCACCCACAGCTTCATCTCAGCATGGACACGCTCGGGGGATTACTGCCTCTTCCGGCCCTCCCGCCTCCGGCAATCAATCTTCGGGTGAAGGGAGCGCTCGCCCGGCGCTCGATCTTTCGGCGTCTCTCGCTGGTAATGCTACCAACGTCGACTCCGCTGCCGTGAGGCAGCTGTTTGAAGCAGCATCAAAGATCGGGCTTGACCAGGTAGCATTGAACGACTTGCTCGCGCGCTCTACCTCCGT
Source organism: Chalciporus aff. trinitensis (assembly GCA_038089015.1). NCBI lineage: Eukaryota > Fungi > Basidiomycota > Agaricomycetes > Boletales > Boletaceae > Chalciporus > Chalciporus aff. trinitensis. The sequence continues at coordinate 21,272 of JBBPJZ010000385.1, read as the reverse complement.
TCCTCGAGCGGCAGGCTGGACTTTAGCCGGGGGATCATCCTCCACAATTGTCAACACGCCTCCCACCCCTGGTACACAGCCATCCAGTATCTTGGACCGAATACGCTCGGCTACTCCCTCTGATAAGCGTCTGGACGACGAAGATCCTGGTAGTGGCTCAGATGACAAAACTGTGAGAAAGCTGCCCGTCGGGAAGTCTGGTCAGTCTGGCCACATCCGCCAGAATCGTCAGATCCCTGAGAATGCTGCCGTCATTCGAAGAACTATCATCTTCCCCTCGGACTTTCGAGCTTCCAAAGCCGACGTGAGTCAGGTGAACCGGAAGGCGTCAACGAAACGACACCGCCGTTCAGGTAGTGCTACTTCGGCGCAGTCGGCTCGCTCTGTACATGACCGGGCGCCAACACCTCCCCCTCCGAAATCGAACGGTAGCCGTCGTTTCTCTACCGATCGGACGCCGCCAGTTCCTGCACTTGCAACCTCTATTGGCGCACAGGCAGAGGCACTCCTCCGAGCTCCTCCCTCAAATGCTGCGGCTGAGAAACCGAGTTCCGCATACGATTCCCTGTGGGTAATTTTTACCCCGTCCAACCGTGGTTTAATCTTTATTTTAACAGCTACGACATGTATTCCGGTGAGAGCAAACCTACAAATGCCGTCGTTGACGACGCGGGAACCACGCTCGATCAAGCCGTCCAAGAGGGCACCGCCGTGGAGGTTATCGAAATGGCTAATGGCGAAACGATCTGGTGAGTGTTTGGTAGTTGCTACGCGTCGTCCCTAAATTCTGACATGCTCCTAGGTCCATCGTCAACGGGCTACGGGGGGACGACGATATCGATTATTGGGATGCCCCTAGGCCGAGTATGGCCTCGGATCGTTCAACGCCCGAGAACGGCGACGGCATGCAATTATTTGTTAAGGAACACGCCAGGACAACATCAAGGGGCAGCAGTTCTTCGATCAATTCCCGTAAAAAGGCCTCTCAGAGCACGAGCCGTCCTGAAACCAAGGTGAGTCCCGGCCTTTATCACAGGATGACGCCACAAACCAATTGCCTGCGACTAGGTTTATTATAGCTCGCCCGCGCAAATTGGTCGCCTTATAGAAAGCCTTTCTCAAGGGATGGACGCCGGCTCTTTCAACTTTATCCTTAATCATCCTCCTGACCGCTCCGCTGCGAATTCCTTCCACTCTGACGCCGAAAGTCAGTGGACAGTCGAAGAAAAGTTGGAGCAAATGCTTGGTGCTATCAGAAATTCTTGAATATTGGGATTTATTTTGTGTGGACATTTTTCCTCATTGACGACGTTTTCTTCACGTTCATTTGCTTGATTGTTGGTTACATATACATCTCTGTCTTGGATATACCCATCGGTCATAGGTCATACGCATCATGAGATAAAAATAAGTGGTCATCGTCGATCTTGAATTATTCCAGATTCCAATCCAACCAGCGATTGAGATTAAGCGCAAGAAGCGCCTCCAAGAGGAAGAGTCCATCTGTGAAACTGTACTCCAGGGTGCCATGGGATGGACCGATCGGTGTCGCTTGAGAGAATTGGCGGTAGATGGCGATCGGCGGGCTGTGGGGACTTGCATAAAGCTAGAAGCAGCATCGACGTACGCGTATAAAAAATCAGTGTCACGTTCAATTGCAAAAAAGGGTGATTGGATGTAGATACCTCATAAGACGTGCAGTCACGATAAAAATGTCGCCATTCATAGAAGCGGCCGTCGGCTGCTTGGAAGCGACGAGCGCTGAGTCGAAAAAAAAATATATATGTTAAGCATGGCCTCGAGGAACCGAGCAAGGGCCTAGGCTTGGCATTACCTAGGGTTAGAACCGGACATGACGAGGTGTTCCATGGGGAATTCTCTGTCGCCAACGGTGGCGACACCGAGGCCATTTCCGTGTGCGTCCCAGTCGAACGCAGCGACGGGATTTCGGTCGCTGCAAATCTACAAGGTCGGAGGGTGGCCGGTCAGCATGACTGGGTCTGTGAAGCGTTCGTTGGGTATTCCACGCACCGTGGTACGTGTCGTGGTGGGAGAAATGAAGGCGGTCTCGAATTCGAAGAAGACGGGCTTCTCGTCCTCCCCGATGATGATGCAGCCATCACGGGGATCGTCTCTGCCAGTGAAGTAAACGAGGTATTGGAAAGACATTGCGGGGTAGTAGGTTGTTGTTGGACCATGACATTTGGCAAACGCGAGCCTTCATATACGAAACAAAAATGAGCTGACCCCGCGGTTCAAGTCATTCGGACCAGTGCTGCTGTACTCGTGATCTCGAGGTGCCGGTCCACGGAGTGAAAATGCCTTATCGATCGTGGAGCACTTTCGTCTGCGAGGAACGCACAGATAGAACAAACGGAGATCTATTCAAAAGGGTCCGGAAAAGATGGGGCCGCTCGCCATCGGCTTGGGCCCATGCTTGCAAGTCCTGAATCTCCTCCGAAACTCGAGGGGATCAATATCAAAACAGCACAGCTAAAAGGTTAATGGAGGTACTTCCCGTGAGGTTCCCATTTCCGTAGCACAGGAAGACTGACTGAATAGTAGCGAACCAGGTCATCTGCTATCAGGGAGGCGTCCAGGCTCCAGGGCCAGTTTCGTCGTCTGGACAAATATGTAAGAACGAGAGCAAGAAAACAACTAAAATTGCAACGAGTGGCTTCACGTAATATGACTTTTCCAGAAAAGCTAATCGAGATTGCTTCATGAGTTTACCTTCCAAAGTGGCCGCTTTCGCATTTTTCGAGTGATATGAACCGCACTTCCACTCATGTGACCACCACCAAACGCTAGCACCACCGTCTCCTCTGATCCATGCCCTCGCGCAATACCCCTCTTCCTCAGTTCTATAGCCTCCTTCGCAAACTTAAAGCGACACTGATCAGAGCCTGGGATAATAATGGGTCAAAACAGTCAGGACGCGGTGGGGAACCGTGAGCACCCGCAAACACTTACCAATTTGGAAAGTAGGGGATTCCACAGCCGCCTTGAACATGTCGAAGGGTACGAGAGAAAATATCTGCAACAAGGTATCGCGCCCAGGATGCCCCTGTGACGAACCAGATTCGGATGCACCGGAAGAATATACTTCCAGCGTGTTGGGAAGTGTAACCACGAGAAAATGAAAAACATCCTCTCGTAGTTTGCGAGCATATTGGCCAAACACAGACGTCAGTTGTGGCTGAGGGGTAAGTGATCCGTCCGGTGACACAGGGATGCTATCAATGAATTGAAGCCATTCAGTGATCGTTTCCACACTGATGGATTGCCTACACGCTTGGTAGGCATATCCACACAAGTCCTCCATCCCACCAAACAAGCAGCCAGCCGCGAGAACGCCTCGTGCGTTTTCGGGCCGAATTAGATTGATGGAAACGGACGAATAAAGGTACCCCAGAGCTGTGACGAAAAACCGGTCATGAATGATGAAAACTGCTGACGCATCAAGAAAATACCTATGGCGAAACCCTACAAATGTAATTGATCAGCCTACCAAGTTCATAGGGCCCAGATCAAAGGCTCCGTTCAATACGGCCTCCGAGGCGGCGGTTGTAAATGATAAGAATAATAGCAACCGGCCTTTAAATGACGAGCGTTTGCAGACACGGTCACCTTCTACCGAACCATCACCCGCACACGGTGGCGGAAATGAACGGAGACATGACCAATTTAAATGGAACTCGTACCTCATGCGTGACCTCTGGTTCGTGATCAAGTTGCACGTATATTACACGTTGCCCTCCTGTCTGGGGAGACGTGGACATTAAGTGGGCAAGAAATGGCGAGCGAGACAAAATTATTGCATGAAGTCGGTAGGAATTTTGGTGAACGTGCTAGATATGCTTCCGTGACAAATACGAGGACTCTGTGAGGAATCTGCTTACAAGAATGGTGTCTGCGTAATTCTAACGTCATATCAGAACAGAGAGCGCGTTTCATGAAGACACAGTTACTCACACCGGTTTGAAAGCCTGCATGATACAAATGGTTTACAATCTCTTCGTTGTGCGATTGGTACGGTGTCCTGCAATGGTTTGATCCGTGAGCGACCGTGAGGTTGATAGAGAATGGATACTCACTGCGAATATCCATTAGACACAGGAACTGAAGATACAACTGAGAGGTCTGCACCATCGCCATATGAATGTTCAGGGTGATGAGAGATGGATGGCGTTAGGCCGTTGCTGTGGCCGTTCAGACCCGAGCTAGACGACGATGCTGAGTTCATGGTTTGTTTGATGGACGAGCAGTTTCTATTTGTTCTACCAGGATGGTCACTCCAGCTCAATGGAAACTTGCTCGCGAACGAGTTTCCATGTCGAACCAAACTCCAACTCAATTGCAGCGTGACCGTTACAGAGCGTGACCGGTCACAACGTACAGACAGGGGTAGTGACGTGGGGCAAGTAGTACCTTCAGCTCAATCTACTCGTCCCTGAGGAAGAGCACCAGGCTGTGAACGTATCAAAGTCCATTACTGTTCCTAATCCACCTTCTCCTCCAATCATAGAGACGAAATGAGTCATAAGGTTATGCTTAACTCCATTATTTTCTGCCACAGGTCCACAGATAATAGGGTAGGACGGCGGAATGGCAAGATACCGGGGTTCCTCGGACGCGTCTGATCGGAACAGCTGTAAATGTAGCATATCAATGACTAGAACAACTCCCGTGGAATAGGGGAAGCAGCCCGGCTCACCATATGAGATCTGTCCGATGCAAAGTTATCGAGATATACATCGCCAGGGATCACCCTAAAGAGACTTTAAGGGGAAGAGAATGAGTTTGCCACCGAGATAAAGAGGGAATTTCCCCGTACCTCTGATACTGCGCTGGTATGTCAGCACCCAGTGGGAAGGTCTGATCAACGTATTCTGAACAAGATCCGGAATGAACTTGCGAAAGAACTAGCAAACTAGTGAGCCCGTAGTATCTTACGTACCTTTCTGATGACATGGGACAGGAAGATTGGTATCGAGATCATAGATCCAAGTATCCCGCTCGCTGGTCTGAGAACTCAGCGATTGGTCATGTAGTCGCGGGCGCTCACGCAACGCTAAGACAACGTGATAATCCCAAATTACTGCTGAATTTTTGGGACTTGCTATTCGCTGATTCCACAACGGAACCTGTGCAACAAACTTCAGTTTGTGATACAGTTATTCAACGCTCTGTTTTTATCACCGTTCTCGTCGGATTCGAGATAAATACAGCAAAAGCATCCCACTGTTGTGTTTCTCCAGATGGAGATAGAAAACGCTGCAGGAGCAAATATATGTTCTCTTCGCAGTAACAGCTTGTGTACACGCTGTTGCTGCAGTCAGGGAGTGTGGAAGGCATTCTGCTCGAATTCGCACTCCGCTCGGCATACCCTCTCAGGGGTCTTTCCGGTTAATTTAGCAGGGTACTCTGAAGCATGTGGTTCATGGGTATGATGCACATGCAAACTCCAATGAGTGAACTTTATAGGAAGGGGACGATCATGCATGCGGGTGTTGAAAGGTGTGAACTCTAACGTCGATACATATGCACCCATGAAAGGGAGGGATTGGATTTCGGTGAGCCAGAACGTTAACACCCCTACAACGAGTAGCAAGGGGCATACCGGGCACAATAACTGGAACGTTCTCTTTGGAGACGGCTCCCGCTTCCGGTCCTGTTAACGTCTTCACACCGGTATCCTAGCGCTTGCGAGCAAGCCAGCACTGAGACTTGACATAACCCCAACAGTGATTGCAAACGCGACATCGTCAGTGTTAAGACCCCATTGGACTCACACGCACTCACAGGAAACTCTCTGCGCAGCCCCTATTTGGCCTACCTCACATCGGGGTAATTTCTTCCCCAATCCCCCAGATCCTACAGTAGATCAGGCCGGAAGCTCGTTTTGAACGCGGAGGTGATCGAGTTACAGTTGATCGAGTTACAGTTTATCATCGTCCCTGAGAAGTTGCATTGCTACTCATTTGTCCCTCCGTTCCCAGCTATTTCCAAATTTCTGGCAAGTTTGGTGAACACGCGTTTGTAATGACGCCCTAGGTCCGTTTACAGAGCAAGAATATCCACGATGTCCGGGAACCTCTGCGTGATATGAGGTTGGCTTGTGACTTGCTATTGACGGCGAACCGCAGTTGGAGGATGGGGAAATTGTTTCGCGCGTAACTCATCTACTTGCCCGTGCTCCATCGTAAGCGAGAAAGCGGGAAAGATCCAATGATGTGGGGTAAGTTGTAAAGTTGTATGTTGAACCTTCGGCGTGTTATCAACGGGGGTTATCTCGGTAGCTGTGGGGATTTCGAAGATAGGCCTCATGGAAGCGTTCTGATACAGTTGAAATTTCGGAAACGAAGAGAAGAGAAGTAACACGTCCTCTTCGCGCTGTGGACGTTCGCACAGCCAAATTGTGTGCTGATATCTAGTCATTCTTTCGCACAGGCACAGGAAATGTACTGCCGGATGAAATCAGAGCCGTCAGGCCATGGCCATTCATTCAGACCTGCGGAGATCTTGAGGAATGGTCAGAATGAAGGCGGGAGTGCACTGGAGTATGCGGAGAAACCTCTGAGCACAAGGCATAGATCTGAGACAAGGTTTGAACTCTCGATGCGGGTGTTTACAGCAACAAAGGTATATTCTGATGGATCCGTTGGCCTTTGTCCCCCTAACATCGAGAATCATGAAAAACGAGGTCGGCGAGGAGGGCAAGAGCTAAGGCTGCGTGGGCCGTGTGTGTGGAAATATGATAGACGAATAATAGCTGTTGCATTCTAGGACATATTGGCAACCAAACAGGCGGCGCTTCCCAACTGCCGGCGAACGTCGTGATAATCCACATCATGGGCTATGGACGAATCAGTAAGCATTCTTGGCGTCGAGCTTCGAAGTGTCACATGCAAAATAGTAGAAACTCACAGTCTTCAACTTCCCCCCATCTCTCTATCTGACTTGCTACCTCGACCTGAGCAGCGAGGGCTGCTTGCTCTGCGGTCAAATGCCGTTTGACAAGGGCCAAAGCGATAAGGAATGATTTTGAAATATAGGTGGCCCTCTCCATGGCTGCCAGAGGATCGTGTCATTTATTAGCTCGGTATTGGAGCCTCGTAACACACCTGCCAACTCCCAAGAATCCATCTGCGCTAGGATATCATTGAATCTCTGTTGTGTTCGCTCAGGTTGCGAATGAAACAGAACCGATCTATGAACGAGAATTTCAACATCAAATGTGGTTCTTGCCCACTCAAGAAGTGGGTCCCAGTGCTTCTCTTGGAGCTTCACGAGCGGCTCTGGATCATCATGCTGAAAGCTAGGGAGGTTATAAGCACGGCGCGGTATTGTTGTACACGAGCCTACCAGATGGTATCGGTGTCCAGGTAGTTTAGCAATGCTTCGCAGACTGCTGCACGAGTTTCTTCATCATGCAGAGCATCAATAGCCCTCGATGCGATGGATGTCTACCATGAAATGATCCATATTTCTTTCCTAGACTCGAACAAGTCGCTCACCATTGGCAGAGAATGCTGCTTTAATACCGTGTCTTGATTCTCCCATTCATTGGCGATTAGTGTGGCGGCCAAACGTTTGTTTTCGGGCAATAGCAGAGTATTGCCAGACGGCGTCTTTAACGTACGCTTATCTAGGGTAACAGCAATTCCATTTGTTCTAGAGTCAATTCCGACGGTTTTCCAGAAGCGCTTTAGTGTTTTCTCGGCCCCTTGAGCTATCGGTGAGTGCGGTCCGCCAAGTACAATTTACGGACGCACGATTCGTCTCTGAGATGACTTCACCATCCTGGGTCATGGTCGTGTAACCGCGAAAGACCAACGGTGATGTTCGCGACAAAGCATGGCGCGTACGAACAAGGTTTGGGCGGACCCAGGTGAATGCTCTCCGGCAGGACATGGCTCCTTGACACTGACACAGTCACTGACAGAAACTGCAATGCGCGAAAAAGCTATTATTGCCACGTGACAGACTGACGTCACGTGTCAAAGGGGTAAAGAAACTTGACTACCGCGCTCGACGCGACTTTGATCTTGTCTTTGCTCGAACTTTACAATGACTCAGAAGACGACGGGAAGGAGTACTAGTTCAAATACGCAGCCTCGTATTTCTTCCTTCTTCTCATCTTCGCAGAAGAAACGCCCCCATGAGCCTACACCACCAATTGACTTGACACTCGAAGACTCCGAAATTGACGAGCAACCCCGCATTAAGAAGCTCAAAGTCGAAAAGAGCAATCCGCTCGATCAATGGCACTTTGACAAGTCTCAGAAGTCTACCACTGAGAAACCTCGCGCACAAGACGATGAGGCGAAGAAGAAGCGCCATGCAGAGTTCGAACGCGTTCTCTTGGTACAGAGCAGCAATCTTGCACGTCAAAAGCGTCAGCAAGACCATGACATCCATTCATCCGAGGATGAATCCTCTCAGGAACAAGACGACGGTCTTGAGTCCGACGCGTCTGATGTCGCGTTCAAGGAACTCAAAGAGATGTTCTCCCATAAGTCTAGTAAGGCGAAGGGTAAAACACGGGCGACGTCTTCGGGTAAGGGGAAAGGAGTCTCAGAAGAGCTTGGACCCAGTGGACAGCCGTACACACCGGCAGAACTACAGGCAAGTTCTATTCTCTATTTCATTATCAAGTTGCTAGATGGTCGTTTGATGCAGTCATTGAAACTCATCAAAGAAAATCCCGGTGTCGTTTTGATGATTGAATTGGGATATAAATACTATTTTTATCAAGACAGTGCTTCGGTGTGTGACATTCTTACTTATTGGATCGACGGCATTGCTTATTCTCATTTGACAGATTGCCAGTCGGGAATTGGGCATAGTCGCATACCAGCGTCGCAATCTGCTAACCGCTTCAATCCCAGTCCATCGTCGTGACGTACACCTGAAGAAGTTAGTCCTCGACAATGTCACATTGAGCACTGCTGACATCGGATAGGCTTCTCTCTCAGGGGCATAAAGTTGGAATTGTTGAGCAGATAGAGACTGCAGCTCTCAAGAAAGCTAGTGACACTAGGAACACGCTTTTTGAACGAAAGTTAACCCATCTTTACACGGCCACGACGTAAGGGGATATGCTGAGCCCCATACATCAGCATGCTGACAGATATCAATAGATATGTCGATGAACTCGGTTCCGCCGACGATTCGGACAAACATGTGGTCCCCTCTCTCATTTGTTTTACGGAAATCCCCAAAGCCGGCGGCAGCTCAGAAGACCTCGTATCGATAAGCATGATTGCGATCACGCCAAGCAGTGGGGATGTTGTTTGGGATGAATTCGATGGTCAGTTTAGACACATTCATTTGTGTTTCTGTTCACACGAAATGCACCAGATACCGTCATGCGCTCTGAGCTTGAGGTACCTCTCCCATGGGTTTGTAATTTATCAATACTTACGGATATATAGACCCGACTTGTACACACTCGACCAGCCGAACTTGTACTTCCTGAACAAGGACTGAGTAAGCTCACTGAAAAGGTCCTGAGCCACTTCGCTGGGTCAATATTTCCTTCCGTTTACCCCTAAAAAGGCTAAATTGCTCTTGAAGGTCTGCGCACAGCGAGCAGAAAATACGCACCGAGCGCTACGCGAATGGGATGTCATTTTCTGCTGCTTTTGATTTCGTGACAGAATTTTACTCTGACAAGATGAAAGCCGATTCACACCATACGTCGACGAGTTAGCTCTCTATCTTGTTCCCTGAAGAAAGAGACCTAATGTTTGTAGAGGGACTCCTCGGGGTGATTACCAGCTTCCCACAGCAAATAATAATTGCATTGGCACACGCTATCAAATACCTCTCGTCATTTCGCATAGCGGATGCTTTCTTGGGCGCTAGGTATTTCTCAAAATTCACCAGTAGAACGCATATGCTCCTGAATGCCAATACGCTGATGAATTTGTATGTTCCTTAATTTCCACTGTTGTCAGGGACTGATGGGGCCTTTGTAGGGAAGTGTACCAAAACCAGACCGACTACACTACCACGGGATCTCTGATGTGGGTTCTTGACCGCACCACAACCAAATTTGGTGCAAGATTGTTGAAGAGTTGGGTAGGCCGACCGCTCACGGACAGACGGTTAGTCACCATTTATATCCGCACTACGACTAACACATGTCTCCAGACTTCTCCAAGATAGGATAGATGCAATTGACGAAATAGTTACCAGTTCATCGGAAAAATTAGTCGCACTCCGACAAATTTTGAAGAAGCTACCGGACCTAGCCAAGGGGCTATGTCGGATTCAGTACGGAAAGGTAGGGTATCCCAACTGTAAACTGTAAACCCAGGCCTCACTGGCCCTTCGCAGTGTTCTCCTCAAGAACTCGCTATCTTGCTTCCAGCTCTGAAACGTGTTGCTATGGCATTCGATGCTTTCGAGGAGCATTCTCTGGGCGATTTTCAGTCGAAACTATTGAACGAAATAGTTCTTTCGCTACCTAAAATAAAGGACCCAGCCCAGCAGTGTTTAGGTGCCATTTCTTTGAAGAATGCGACTGAAGGAAAGAAAGAGTCGCTGTGGACTGATTCGGGACGATTTCCGGCCCTCGCAGAACTCAGACTCGTGAGCCTCTCACAGCCTCAGTTATCCCGTTGGTCTGATTTTGGCAGATGATCCAAACCGTTGAAACAGAACTCACAGAGGAACTAAAGCGAAGTATGAAACTATATTGCCTCATAGATGATCAGGGGCTGATGAGATCACAGTTCGCAAGATCCTTAGAATGCCGTCCCTCCAGTGGAGCACTGTATTAGGGACCGAAGTACGTCATTTGTGGTGCAGCCGAATGATGACGATTCACGGTACCTAGTTCCTCGTGGAGGTCAAGAAGTCCGACAATAAAGATATCCCGGTGAGCTGGGAATTAGTTTCAAGGTAAAACCGTCATAGATCCAGATACACAATTTTCTCATACTCCATCGCAGCACGAAATATTATAGGCGATATCATACGCCTGAGATCAAGAAACTGATCCAAGAACGTGCGAGATATCAGGAGTCACTTACCGCCGAGGCCAACAAAGCGTATAGCACGTTCCTGGATGAGATCGTCCAATCCCATTATTCCCTGCTACGGGATGCCATTAACAAACTTGCAGTTGCCGATTGTCTCCTCAGCCTTGCTCACGTTGCTCTTCAAGACGGTTATGTACGGCCTGAGCTCACTGACGAAGATGTCCTCGACATCATAGATGGCCGGCATCCGATGGTTGAAGCATTAAGGTCCGACCCCTTCGTTCCCAATTCTCTTTCCATTGGGGGAGATCATCCCCGCAGTCTTATCATAACGGGCCCGAACATGGGAGGCAAAAGTTCCGCTGTCCGGATGGTGGCCCTGATTGCAATCATGGCTCAAATTGGGTCATATGTACCTGCCAAAGCTGCCAGGATAGGGATGTGCGACGGAATCATTACACGAATGGGTGGTAAGTTTCTATTAGTATTATCTACTCTCTACCTGGGCCCAACCCGAGTCTGACGATGATTATCACAGCATCCGACGAATTGGCACGCGGCCGGTCGACATTTATGGTCGAAATGACGGAGACAAACGAGATCTTGAAGACGGCCTCCTCCAGGAGTCTTGTGATCTTGGACGAGCTCGGAAGAGGCACTTCAACAGCTGACGGCGTACGTGTTTCTGGTCATCCTGCCTCGAGCGTAGATGATCACTCAAAAAGGATATAGATGGCAATCGCGGATGCAGTTCTCCAACACCTTGTGGAAACTATCAAATGCAAGACGTTGTTCATCACGCATTATCCCCTCGTAGCCATTGATTTGGAGCGGCGATTCCCAGATGATGTTCAGAACTTGCACATGGGATACACGACTGATAGCCGTATTGATGGCAGCAGAGTCGTGACGTTCCTCTACCAGCTCACTAGTGGTTTTGCTAAAGAGTCATTTGGAGTGGAGTGTGCAAGACTTGCGGGCATCCCTGAGCGCATCCTCGGCGTGGCCACTGAACGCTCCGAAATGTGTCGAACTGCTATCGAGTCGCGTACTAGACTCAACAGGTGAGTATCTAGATGACCTAGTCGTACGGCCACTGAAGACTCATTCTACTGCTATAGAGCACGACGTTGCGCCCAGCTCGTCGCCCAGTGCCTCTCAGACCCACAGAACAGGACAGCACTACAAGCACTCCGTGCAAAGATGGGATCACCTTCAGGAGCATAGTTACTGAGAGAGCCTCAGATGCTTTCGACTCCTGCCAATGTGTTCGTAGTGGAGCACCTTCATCCGACTCTTCGGTCTGTCTAGGGGAGACTACCGCCGTCTCGATCTTCCTGCCCATTAATTGGTGATATAGATATACCAGTGATACCGAATGGGCATATGTGGTATAATCAAGCGCAGACTATACAGAAATGCTCGGTGGAAACTGAATACTATGATTTACTTTTCTTTTGTTTCTTCCGTTTTGAGTTCTGAGAGGATTCAGCCTCCGTTGCCTCAACTACTTTGCGCTTCCCTCCGTCTTTACTCTGTTCTGCCGGTTTGCTCTGGGCGATGGCTAATTCCACTTGACGGCACATATTCAGCACAGATTGGGATGATTTGAAGCTTTTGCTTGAGGATAGTTTGCTATGGAGCGCCGTCCATGCGTCTGAATTCCAAACTCCAACGAGGGACGCCTCGGTGGCCTTGCGTGTCTGACGGATGCAAAGTAGGATGACCTTGAGAATCTCCTTTACTTGAGCAGGTGATAGACCGTGATCGTCTTCCATGGAATCGTTGATCAGATCAAGGACAGTCTTCTGCAGAGCCATCTGAAATGCTGCCAACGCCATCGGTTGTTCGTCCTGCCAAGGGTAAGAAACCAGTATCGATTACCCCAAAGATGAAATAACACACTTTATCTGGCTGGTTCAGGATAACATGCAAAAGTTGGAACGCCTGGCACTTCCTGTATAGGTTGACCGCCTTCAAGGACGCCTCCAAGACTTTATGTCGTAGTTTCCACCCTAGTGCAGGGAAGCGGCGTGTCCAGTCCTGGAAGAAACCAAAAGCAAGCTGCGACGCCTTCCGTGACATGTAGTCGTCGAGAGATTCTTGATACACGCCGATCGCTATGTCCTCTGCGTTCGCCGAAACCAAGATCCGGCACAAGTAAAGACTGCTTTGGCTGAGGACAGATAGGGCATCGGATCCATGCGACTTTCGTGCGCGTAGGTGTAACTCTCGCAGGATGGTTTCAGCTTCATCTTGTGGAACGGTGGTAGGGACGTCCTTTGACTTGGCAAGCCGATTTTTGAGGATACCGCTCGCCTTGTCGGATAATTGACGTTCGTCCATGCCACTTTTAGTCGCGAGTTCGATTAATGGGAGAACGAGTCGAACACTGAGAGGGCTCTGCGGCTCGCACTTGACAAGGATGTCGATGAGATCAAGAACCCGGTTCTTGAAATGCGTTGCTTCCCGCTGAGCATCAACACCTGTCAACGACGTCAGCTGCTTAAACACATGTTGCTAGGAAAGCCACGAAACCTTTTTTGGATCGTTGTTCTGTCTTCCTAGACCTGAAGATCTCAGCAAGTTGTTCGTCGATAGCCATCATCTGTTCGTCATCCATGAGTTCCTCCTCGCTGGAGTCTTCTTCCTTGTCGTCCTCTTCAGCATCCATCCCACTAGCTTTCAGAGCTTCCTTGATTTTTATGCGCATCTCGTCGGCAACCTCGTCATCCCCTTCCTCAGGGTCACTCTCCTCTTCGGATGCCTCTTCCTCTGAGCCCTCCTCGTCTTCATTTTCTTTGTCCTCGTCCAGTTCATCGTCTCCGCTCTCATCATTCTCCATATCCTCGTCTTCACCGTCGACCAACTCACTCGGATCTCGCCGTTCTAGTTGCTATCGAATGCCTGGTTACTATGGCGAGCGCAAGGAACTTTAAACAGAGGACTCACACTTAGAATCAAGTCCACCGTGCTCTCTTGAACAGCACTCGAGACACGCGAGAACGACTCGTTGGCGACCGACCGTGTGAATGCGCTCGCATTTTCTAGGAATCCGATGATCAGGTCAACAAGAATGTCAATCGGTGATGGTTCGTCGTCGGCAGGCGGGGTGGGTTGGGATTTTGATTTCTTGGATTTCTTTGGCGTTTTCTCGCTTGAAAACATCTTGGTAGTTGCTCCGAGTGATGTCTGAGAGCGAATGGTTAGAGTGATGACGAGATAGGCTACGACGGTGACTGACCTCCAGGTTCTCAAGACTGCCCATTTCACCGCAACGGCTTTGAAGAAGGAGCGACGACAAGACCAATTCAAACCCTCTGGCGAGCTCCCCCTTGTCCTCATCGGTCTATCAAGGCACAAGTTAATATCCCCGTTGAACTTCGGAAAGTTGCGAACACACTTTTCTAAGTTGGCCGATTGCCTTCTCGGCCTTTGCGAAGAGAGCTAGAGCATCCTCGTCGAGCTCTATCAGAGGCTTCACATGTTTCGTGTCCTTGTCGAGTAGAGAAAGGGTAGCAAGCGCTTTGGATATCCAGAACTCCCCGTCAGATGCAATACCCGTCTCCCTGCGCGTCTGTTCACCTGCTATGCGTGTAAGTAAGGATAGATATTCAGTAAGAGAGGGACTAAACCTTGCTTCACGACCGTAAGAAGACTGGTAAGATCAGCGAGGCAGCCAAGCAATCTCGTACGACAATGCAACTGAGCGTCCTCCGCGAAAGGCGGTGAAGGAAGTGTTCGTAACTAGCCCATCACGGTAAGATTAGCGGGTCATTCACTGAAACCCATACCTCTGGACTCACTGACTGAATGCCGCTTTTCTCGGTCTTCTTTCGCACGACGAAAAGCCCATGAACGATATACCAATCGAGAATGATTTGAATCCAATCGTCACTTTTTGGTATCGAACCGTTACGAACGAGTGCTGAAAATTGATCCGCGATCCATATTCGACGAGAATCGACCGTAGAAGATTCCCTATCGCTCTACATCTCAGTTCACCGTGCACAATAGAGAAGAGAGTAACCGTACTCTTCTGCATTTTTTGACGTGTTCACTTGGTCGAGTAACGAGAGGACATAACTCTTGATGCCAGCGGCATCCATCACACCCAATATAGACTCGACGGTTTTCGTCCGCGTCAGTTTGTCAAACTGTCCGCTTCCATTGACCCCTGTTAATTGGAGAATCAATGGAAAACCCAATGAGGGCGAATTTTGAACAAGGGTTTGAATGTGCTTTGCCTAACCACCGCGTCAGGTAGCTGCACGATCAAGTGTAACTCATACAACATACCACATCCAGCGAGATTTTGTGTAGGTAGCGATCCTTGTTTGAAAGATGATTTATCCAAGATCGCATGAGATTTTTGGTGAAGAGCATAGGAAGTTCGGTGGCGCCGACTCGCGTAAGTGCTTTCTTGAACACTTGAAAGCCCCAATATTTGCGCTCAGGGGAAGAGGAGGCAGAGAACAGTGATTCTATCCCAAACATGATATGCCACGTGCGTGGAATGAGCATATATGCGCTTACCATCCACTATTATTCGGAAGAAATCACTGAAAGAGCCTTGTGGGGCCTGTTGTGAGCCTTCTGGTGGTAGTAATCGATCGAATATGATGTCCCACGCAAAGTGAAGTTGGGCTTTCCATGATCCAGTGTTTGCGTTCGAGGTGTCTTCGTCGTCTACGGCAGATTCCTGTATGCGCACCATAACAGATGAGCCTCGTCATACTTCTCATACTTTAATGACGGACACTGACCTTTAGTAGCCGACCCAGAGAAGAAAGATTGTTTGGTGAGAATATGTTCTGTCCCTTGAACACTGGAGCTAGTGTTTTATCCCAATCGTGGTTCGGCGTCAGTGGTAGCAGCTTTAAACTCACTGCCACCTTTTCTTGCGTCCAAAAGCTATCTTTCTCTTTCGAATATAAAGCTTCAATCGTCTCCTCGAGCCCCTCCACCTTCCACGGAACAGACGAAGCATGAATCGCTTCAATAGCGAGCCCAATCGTCCACCAAGCGCTCTCCCTCAACCAGGACTTTGCCTCGCCAATATCCAAGAGGTGCCGCAAAACGGATTGGTACGTTTCCAAGCTCGAAACCGAAACGGGTGTGTTTGATGAAGACGAGGAGGAGCTCGGGAGTGGTTTTTGGCGTACGAGCAATCCGGATTGCACGACGGCGGTGATACCAAACAAACGTGCAAAGAGGACGTCTCTCTCTTCCTGACCGGTCATAGATCCTTGTCTTTTCGTAGAATCGACGATGAGAGTGATCACTTGTGCGCAGGTGACTGTGTCTATCCGAGAGAGTAGCTGCAAAGAAATTGTCATAAAGTTATGTGGTGAGCTGGGGACATGGTATGGAGGGACGCACCTCCGTAAGGGCGACGCTAAACCCAAGCCTGCTGCTTTCCCGAGGACTTGCAAGTCCTCGTACGAGTCGCCGTATCGAGTACGAAACATCTGGCGAGTTCAACGCGTCCAATCCATCACCTCCCTCGTTGTCCGACCCGTCTGATTTTGTCTGAGGAACATGAAGCGTCTGGAATTGTTCGAGAGCGCTGATAAGTTTTACCGACGCGTCTACGCGGTCTTTTTTCGAGGCCGAGGACAGATTCCAGAACAAGGGAAGTGTCGTGGACATCTTGCCTTGATTCCTTCCCCTCTCCGCACACCAAAATTTGGGTAGTCGATGTCAAGTCCAAATCGGGTTGTTATGTTCTGTTGAATTTGCAAGCTCGTCTCAGGGGCTAATTCACGGTCATAAAGTAGCAAATTCTTTGTGAGCGTTATGTACGTGCAAATATTAACAGGTATGGCAAAGATTAAATGCGGTGAAACAACGCCGACAGCGCCCATGATGTAGTGTCCCGACCATCTCAATCGAAATGCATCCAATGTCCCTTCACCCCCGCTCTACATTTCACGCAATCAGTGCGCGGTCCCATCGTCACGCGATGCTTTCTACCAGAGGATGTCGGCATATCAACAATTCTAGACGGTCGGGGTGATGCCTCTATTCGATCGGGAATGAGTGTATGTGTCTGAGTCTGAGTCTGATCATCCGTGCGAACGTGGGTTCGGCCTTCCGTGTCTACACCTGCTTGTCCGTATTCAGATATGAAACGATGCTGATGAGAGGATGTATCCGACGGTGTTGCTGGGAGAAAGAAGATATCTGGAGGATGATGAGGTTGAGGTGTGCTCACACCGATTCTCACCTCCCTGGCCGTTATCGACGACGCGGACGATGCCGACTCAGTCGAAGACGAAGGAGGTTCAGTGAGCACGCTAAATGGAGCAGGCGAAGGCGCATGTAGTTCGTTCACAATGGGGGTGGGTGTCGTCGTGATGTGTATCGAAGGTAAATGACTCTTCGATGCTGTCCACTGTCTCGACATGGACAGGTGCGCATGCGCGCGAGCCGACTGCGAGTCCTCGTAATCTATAGCCTGTTTGCACATCCTTGGAATGAGCATCGTTGCACGAATGATATACACGTCTAATTAAAGGGAGACTAACCATGTTCTCGTCAGCTCGGCTCTGACCCAGGGTGGCACCCCCATCCACAGCGTACGGAGGAGCTACTACAGTCAACGGACTCGCAATCGTAAGTTCCCTCGCCTGCCTGACCCAATCATCCTGGTTAGCCAACCGACCGTTTTCCAACACGCCGTCAGCCGCGCGACGGACGCAGAGCCCCTCGCTGAGCGGTGCCAGCGTAAGTCGTTTCTGAGAGCAAAAGAAAATATCATGTCTCAGTACACGACCATGACAAGAATCCGCCTGTCAGAAAAAAACACGTACAGCTTGCCGTTCCTGACTGGGTGAACCGGGTGACCGAGGACGTTTCATCGCGTAGCCAATTGGACGGAAAGTCGAGGGGGGTGACTGCATGTCGACTTCCATCATGAGTGTTAGTTGAGGGTCTGAGACTTGTAGCCGTTACACGCAGTGGTGAATCTTTGGAGGGTGAATTGGTTGAATGGTTGTAGTACAGCACTGAATGGGATCTCAGAATTTCCGTGACGATCGCTTTCAAAGGATACGGCCACCGTGTACAGCCATCGCAATATTACGAAATAACCCCTCCTCGGCCGCAAAGCACACTCAGTCACCTTGCAGTCACCGACTCTTTCAGACCATGGTCAATCATACCCACTGCCTCACCTACGTTGCTGCCTACACGACATTCTACTTAGTATTCAGCACCATTACATTCCCCCCTTAGTAATGCAGATCAATACTTGGAGGGCGCAGAGTCGACGTCCCTTGCATTCTAAATCAACCGAAGACAAGGTATACACCATGTTAAGTGGTATACAATCTACAAGTTCCTTTTCTACAGTTTTTCTACGAGGTGGGACCCAAGGATGAGAGCTAAAACGACCACAATTCATAGTACAAGCATGTTCACCAAAACCTAAGCATTCACCCCTGCATCTGCAACGCACCACGGGGCAACCTAGGCTCGCCAACAACATAGGGCTCGCCAGTCTCCTCACGGAGCAAATCATTCAACCACGCGCCTTGAGGCTTGATCTTGATATCACGGCTGAACATCACAGCGAGGTACAACCACGCTGCGGCATTGCCGACGGTGCCGACCTCGTCGGAAACATGAGTTGCTGCGTACTTGCTCATCTCGGCGTAAAGGTCTTCGTTGGTGTAGAGGTCGTAGAGGTATTTCGCGACAGAGTCGTTGTCGCCGACTTCCGTCAGGTATCCGGACTTGCCATGTTCGATCTGGAGGGGTATACCACCAGTGCGAGAAGCAACGACGGGTATGCCGGCATGGAGAGCTTCTGACACTTTAACTTCGAAACCTTCCCGCAGCGACAGCTGGAGCGCGATCTTGGCATTGGCCATGAGAGCGTTCAAGACTATCATTACAGTTATCGATTGATCGACGGCAAAAAGAAAGAGCGAGACATACGCTGGTCGCTGGGTGGCAACCTCATGACGACGATATCCTTCTGGTATTGTCTGTAGTCGTCCGAAGCGATCAAGTTGATGACCTGGTCGTAGATGATGCTGGCATCCGGGTCATCGACAGCACCGTGACCACAGATCAAAAGCTGAGGAGTCTCCTCCTCAGAGTACTTTCCGGCCTCTTTCAAGAGCTTGCGCAAGCGAGCGTAAGAGTCGATGACGTTGGGAATACCCTTGGAAGGATCGAACCGCGCGACCTGGACAATGTAATCACGAGTGGGCCACTTCAACTCGTTCATCTTCTCCTTGACACAGAGGCTACGGAACTCCCCCATGTAGTACTGGGAGTCCCATGGGTTGAGATGCTTGTTCAAGCCATCGAGCCTACATAATGGGCGCGATCAATAACACGATCATCGCATGAGACATTCAACCACCTACCAATCAGTAGCGGCACCGAGGAGGGCCAGCTTCTCAGTGGGAACATCACTGGGGACGAACTTGTTGACAGGATGACTGATGAACAAGTCCGCGAGCTGAATGTTCTTCCAAAGGTATTGCCAAACTTCTTCCTGGGGAGAGCCCTTCTGCTGAACGAGATCACTGCGGATTTCAATGTGCGAACGGTACACGATGGGAAGCTCTGGTCTAACTTTCTTGATGAGGGGAATCAAACCGGGCATCTGCGGGTCATCTACAACTGGCGTGAGCAAAGGTACGAAGGGGGACGTGCGAGACAGCTACCAATGAACGCAATATCGACACCACCGGGGGCGAGAGGACCGCCTTCGGCAGTCCACCTCAAACCGTTCTTCAAGATCCAGGCGTCAAACTGAGCCTTGGCCTCGGTGGTGAGGCGCAAGTCAGGGGCTGCGACACCTTGCAAGATGTTGTGGTTGTTCTTGGTGGTACGGAAGACGCTTGGCGATGGGTTTGGGACATACCTATTAATAGGTGATCAGGGAACCTCATTTAACATCCGTGCGAGACAAAATTAAAGGTGGAGTTACGTACCATGCGGCGTCGACGTCCAAGGCAGTCAAGAATCTGATGAGAGCGTGACGCATCTGGAGATATCCATTTGTCAGCAACAATGAACCACTACCGTGCATGTAAACCGACTCACAAGGGCGACTCCACCTATATCAGGCCCATCGAAACCAGTCCGATCAGAAGGAGACCGCTAGACCAAACTTGGATTACTCACCTCCCTGAGGGGTCGAAGAGAAGAAACCGATCTTGATCTTCTTCTCGCGCAGTTCGTCTGCAAGTCGGCTCACCGCGTTCCAAGTACCTGGCCCGACCGATTTGCGGTACACCTCGAGGTCATCGATCAAATGGATCTTGCCAGCGTGATCGACGGTAACCTGGTTACGGGGACCGATGCTCAAACGGGGGTTGTTATTGGGGCCGTAGTACATGAGACACTTGCGAGCGGCAGAGTCAGACTGCTCGTCGAGTGTGCGGGGGATGGGCAACTTGGTTGTGACGCCGGTGTGGAGGTGGTTCTGATCCAAGAGAGGGGAGGCGTCGACAAAGACCGTGGGTGTCTCTGCACCTGAGGGGACGTAAGAACCAGTGGTAGAGGAGATGCGGTGTTTGACGTTGGGACGAGTGTGGGAGTCAGTGTGGAACGGCTTGATGTTGAAGACGACAGGGACGATATCAAGGTCGAGCCACAGACGAGTGCAAAGGTTAGGGCACTACCATACACGAATAAGTACACGACGACGCGATCAACAATCCGATGGACGCATACCTCTTTGAGGAGACTGAGGGTGACACCCGCACCGAGGAACTTGCAAAGATGTTCCTGGGAGAATTTTTTAATCGTCTCGGTAACATGAGCCTCGATCTGGGCAGCGTTCTTCGCCGGCTGGGCTACATTGAATGGCACGAGGGCAGAAGAAAAATCGGTGCTGTAGACCGAGTCGTGAATGGAGATGGCGACCTCAAAAGACTTGCCATCGCCAGAAATCGCGCCGGCGATACCAGCCCACATAGGCTAGATAACGAGATCGATATTAACATAGCATACCCATCTCCACGATCGATGAGATGAGACCTACTGTGAGACTGGAGTAGGCATGGACAACAGGTTTCTTGCCAGCGCTGATGCTGGACAGTCTGCGCTTGACAGCGGCAGAACCCTTTGATTGGAACTCCAAGTTAACGGTGGACATGATGGGCGCAGGAGTGAAGTGGAAAGAGAGAGGCTGTCTCTATTTAAGTGAAAGCAAAGCGATACGGAAGCGATGGAAGCAGAAACTAGTTCCCTCAATGGAATAGATTCAGGCCCCAAGTACGTGCGATGCTAGGCTACAGAAATGGTTTTGGG
>JBBPJZ010000384.1:0-21593 GCA_038089015.1 Chalciporus aff. trinitensis | reverse complement strand
CGGGGAGTTGGCCCCGCAGATCCCACTAGACCATCAGCGCAAAATGCGTTCATGGCATGCATGCAGCTTCCAGTTGCCGACAGGTTGGCTTGTCTACATCATCTTTTGCGAGAGCGACTTCGGACAGTCTGACACGTCGTGGTAGGAAAAGGCCCGCGCTTCGCAGGTGATGGCTGGCATTGATACATGTTATTTCACAAGAAATTGCTCGAGATTCGAGTGGACAATGAATCTGGCAGATCAAGCGGCTGTGTGTCCTTGGATGTTCCGAAGAAGACCTTTGAGCTCCCAGTGACCCTTTTCCGTAGTCAAGGGCCATTCTTGTTTATTCGGAGCCACAATTTGGCGTTCGACACACGGTCCAGAATCTTCTACGAGTTCCCAGAATTCAATTCCCAACTGGTACGTTGGTTCCTCGAACGAGCGGTCGTCGTTGGTCGTGTCATGCCTCACGTTGCACTCCAATTGGCCAGGGTATCACCCCATTTGAATCCGAGTCACGCATGCCGCTGCCTTGGTTCCATCTATCAACGGACAGACACATCATCGCGTTATGGGATTTACCCCTGCAACGGTCTACCCTAGTCCAAGTATTCATGCTTCCGACTGAACCACATCCAAATAGCTCTCTCCCTGAACTCCTTCACCCTAGCCATGAGACGACGTTCCATGGCGCCATTTTAGGCTTGTTCTCGTTCCAAGATCCTATCTTCGACCCCATCACTGGATTGACAACCCTCAGATTCTTGCAGGCTGACAACCAGCCTGGAGTCATGTCATTGCGCTACGTCGAGTTCACGGTTCCACAGCCCCAAACCAATGCTTGCTCACCAATCTTTGTCAACGTGCAAGATCTCTTCCGACTGGGTGATGACCCAGAGGATCTCTACGTTGTGGCACATCGTTCTTTTTTCGAAAATTCGCATGATGGTCATGTCAGGGGTTTCTGCATCCAACATCTCAACTCGCCTAGATCAGGAGAAATCGCCATTCCAATCAATACCTCCAAGATCTCAATCGTGAAATTCACGATCGATACTACCGAACGCAAGCCGTCTGTCGTTCTTGGTGAGCGTTCGTCGCCGAACTGGGCGCACATCGATCGGCTTCCGATCAGCATGGACTTGCAGTTTGATAGCACGAGAGGCAGGATTCTATATCGAGCTGGGAGTGTCTTTAGTTACATGCAAGTCGACTACCCGGACGTCGTTGTCCTCGACGTAGAGTAGGTTAACCTTGACTTTTTATTTCTCGTTACGATTGATTCTAGCGACAATGGAAGCTGTAAATTTGACTCGAACGATGTCTGCTGCTTCCGGGTACCAGTGTCACACAGAAACTATAATTCAATGTTCAAACAGTCCCTACCCTGATTGGTTCAGTTAGCAGTGTTACACAGAAATGTTGTAGAGTAGAGGCGGATCTTTCCTCACAATGACATATGGACTCGAAGTCACTTGGTGGTGAGTATACGTGCTCGGAAAACAGAATATACAGTGAGTGTCGGGCTTCTTCCAAGTACAAGCAAGGAGAGGCACGTAGGGTGACAAATCGATTAAAGTATTACAAAGCTCCATAATCAACAAAGTCAGAGGGAAAAAAAGCCTCGCGTCAAACCTAGCTTTGTTCATACCAAACTCGGCTCTTCCTGATCCTTCTCAAACCTCAAACCCGCTAACAATACCGTATCCATGCCGTCGCTAGGTAATGGGCTGCCAGTATCACTCACTTGCACGGTGGACACCTTGCTCGTGAACAATGCCTGCTCGCCTTCGCCAATCTCGACCCACCGGCTTTGGGAGGTTAGATAACCAGAGCCACCGTTTTCCATTGCTCGCTCCGTAGTAAACATACCCCAAGGTTCCCCCTTCTTTCTTTCAGAGAATACGTTGAACCGTGTTCGACCATCAGGGTGTGCGTCGGAGACGAAAAGGGCATAGTCAAGCGCGTCCAGGGCACCGACCACTAAAGCGGTAGACAAGTTCTAGAGTTGCAGTATGATCAGGATGCATCACTTACCGACAATCAAGTCCTGCTTCCCGATCCCAAGGCTGGATCCAAAGATGTCCATGATAGGATCGACTTGTAGCTTGAACCACGTTTTAGGTATAGCCAGGTCTTCAATGAACCGATGGAGGGTGCGTTCCACGCACAGGTGAGCAGCCGTCTTCCCTTTCTCTAGCGGAAACGAATACTGTCGCGCAATTCTCTCTCTGACCAACATAATGTTAATCGTACAAGTCGTTTTCAGACAGAGTTAATACCTACGGAGAAGACCGATCCCCTCTTGCCCTGAACGTCAGGAATCCAGAAAGAACGGAGAGACCCCTCTGCGCGACGTTACGCTTCCCCCCTTCCCGACTGGACGTAGGAAGCTTGCCGCCGTAGCCATAAAAGGATGGGACATGACCAAGGTCAGCCTTGGCGCACCGGGGAGGCTCAAACGCATTGAATAGCGTGATAAACTGTCCTGTAGACTTGTCGAGATATCCTACAGCACCCAGATCGACAGGTGTAGGGGACCACAGCGGGAGCGTTACTGTGAACAAGTTAGGTTCGTCAGTGTCCACATGTACACTACCTCCGCCTTCACAGACGTGGACTGACAAGATTCATGGAATGCATGTTTCCTTCCCGCATTCAACCGATACTGTTCTCCGTTGTTTGCAGCTTTGTACTGTTCGTCTGCAGCAGAGAGAGTGCCTTCATGGTGGGTCGGAGCATGATAAAGGAGATGTGATGACTCGTGACTCGAGAGATGTGAGAACCCCGAGTTTGGGTTAGAACTGATGTGAATGGCCACGTTCGAGATGCCACTCTCGGCGCTGGTTGGGCCTCCTGTACTGGCCACCGATTCAGACAACGCTACTGAAGCTGTGCGAACAGTCAGAGCTTCTGATGCAGTCTCGTATTGCTCGTCAGATGGTGAGGACTCATTCGACGCTGCAGGGACAGATCCAGTATTAGCAGGCGGTAATGGGGTAGAGTATATGGGTGCGAGCTTGGGCAGGCCAGATGATACGTGGCCCATGGGTAGCCCGCACGGTGAATGTTCGTCGTGTTCTTCTCTCCTGCGAATTTCTTCCAAAGAACGGACCACTTGGGCAAACGAGGGCCGGTGAGCGGGATCGCGGGCCCAGCAAGAATTAATGAGATCTTTGATTGCGCCTACGACATCCCTATGGCTGTCAATCTTCGGTATCTCTGGACGCAAGTCCTTGTCTGAGAGCGGGCCGCTGTTGGTACGTACACCAAACTCGCTTAAGAGAAAACGTACCCAGTACCGAGGCAACAAATAGCCCATCGTCCATTTTCCCCATGGGAAAGTCACCCATGCCAAGGGTCTCGACGCAGCAAATCGCGAATGCGTACACGTCGGCAGCAGGAGTTAGGCAATCCTTGCCCAGGAGAACCTCCGGTGCCTTCCACTGAGGCTTACCAACTAACGCAACAAACGTCAGCCTCCAGTGATTGTACAGTCGTAGAGCAGATCCTCACTTGGCATGGTCTGCTCACTCAATTGGTACCCTTCCGCTTTCATCTCGGAATGACCAAAGTCAGAGATGACACACCGTTCCTCTTCGTCCACAAGCACGTTAGCCCCCTGTCGAAGATCAGAATCCAGTCAACCACCTTGGTCAGTACAAACACCCATACCTTCAGATTACCGTGCAACACTCCTTGCGCGTGCAAGTACTCCATCCCCTTCGCGATGTCGTGAATGCACCCCAACAAGTCCACACGCCCCTCGTTCGCCTCGCCAGTACCGGGCTTCGCCCGTAGCCAATCCACCAGGTTGCCCATACCGCAAAACTTGCTCACGAAGAACCACGGTTCGTCTGTAGTGCTACTGGCACCATACAGTGGCAGCACGTTCGGATGGTCAAGTGAATGCCAGATGTTAATCTCGCGTACGAACAGCACTTGCGGAATACTGGGCTTCAGGGCCTTGACGACAACCATGCGACCCTGCCAATGACCGAGGTACACATCCGAGAAGAAGCTAGTACCAATCTTGCGCGTTTGGCTGACCTCAGATCTAATGTGCCCATTGAGCAAACGTCTAAGACAACAGTGGTATCATCCATACCTCTTAATCATCCAATGAGGAAAATTCCCTGCAACGTTGCTTCCACCACCGCTTGTCAAGTTTGATATCTCATCCATCCCATGCTTGTTAATTTGCTCTCCCTCGTGCTCTTCTCCATCGACTTGCCGTTGCAGTCCAAACACCCTCCCAAGCGTCATTGTCGCCTCCGGAATCTCTCCTTCTCCAATTTCAAACCGGTGGAGCAGCTCAGCATCGTTCCCGGTATCAATTGCGTCCGCGAACCTCCCACGAAGAGCAGCAACGTCGGCGTCCGCATCCTTGAAATCTTGTGCGCGGTGCACGCCAGCAATCGTGTGAGACAATGCCACTGTCGCCTGCGTTGTCGTTGTCGTCATTGTCTCCATGGAAAGAAAGGTCGTTCTGGTAGGAGTTGGGGAGGCAGCATCATCCACAGTACTAGACCCATGCCAGGTCAACGCCGCAGGGGTGTTTGGCAAAGAGCCATTTCCTCCTCCATACGGCATCAACGAACGCGTCGTCGATATTTGGCTGTACCCAAGCCTGGCATCCATCTCACCGTCCAGGGTCAGACCGAGCGCATTTCCAGCTGGTATCCCCACCGGTCCAGGACACTGAACGAAACTGTGAGACTGAATGCACTGCAAGATCTGGGTGTGCATGAGGTGATTATCCATCTGCATGCTCTGCAACGCCTCTTCTACGAACTGCCTCGACTCATGCTCGGCAGCGTATAGTTCTCTCAACGTGCGGATCTGGACCGAAATCTGGACCGCCAAGACGATTGAGCATATTCGTACAAAGGTGAGACAGATCACTAACCCCGAATCTTTCAGCAGCGTCCGTGATAACTTGGTTGCACGCCGCGAGGTCTCCCGTAATCTCATCTCGCCGCATGTATCTCGACAAGAGGGATCGGTGAATCTGAGATTCAAGGAACGAATGGACCTAGTAACGAGATCAGGCAAACCACCAGAGACTGAATGAACACCATGAACACACCGAGTTGAGAGCTGTACACAACTGCGCCAGCGGTGCAGCGAGGTCGATTGCAACGTCCTCTCCTGCTTCTGAAATCTCCCGTCGAACAGCGTATAGCAGTGTCGCGCATCGTTCAACCAAACGTAAACAGGATAGACGGTTCGTCTTTGGAACAATGGATCAGCATGAGATGAAGAAATCCCCACAAGAGAGGCCACTTACGTCGACTTTCTGACAGGAATCCCAAACATTCAGCAGTGCCTTTGCTGCTTCATCAAGACCAGGAACAGGTGCGAAGGCGAGGAGGTGGGTGGACAAAGAGAGAGCATCCTTGACAATGGGAGCAGCTTCGTGACCGACATAGGAAACTGGGACACGGTATCATATAGTCAGCAAGATAAACGACTGCAAACACCCTTTCGAAAACGTACCTGTATGCGCAGCCTTGATCAACACATCTCCAAGAGGTGACAACGCTCGGATAGTCGAGGGCGACAGAATAGACATGACCGCCATCGAGACGTACTGTGTTTCATAAAGACAAAATGCGTGTTACCATCGACTGTAAGACAGATTCGATACATGGCGTACCTTCTCTGCCCTATTGTACCCCTCATTCTGTTGCTCCGCCACCGCCGTATGCTTTGACATAGAGATGAGGGATCCATGCTTCGATGTCCCCTTGGAACATTGTGGTAGACCTGCGTCGTGAGCATTGTTGGAAGACACAACGTCGCCCTGTTCTCCAGACGTGACACCATATCGCATGCAAGGGGACAGTTTATCTTCCTTGTCCCTATCAGCAGAACTACCTGAAAGCTTCCGACAAAAGAACGACTTCGAACGCCGTTCCTCACGCTCTATTTCCCCGAGTCCAATGCCCAGAGAGGACATGGAAGAGAACGTCTGGGCCTGCGAACGTGACGATGCCAACATTGCTTGCGATGGGGACTGCGCGGGCCCGGATATATGAGAGCCTCGCGAGGAAGTTGAGCGTATGGAGGCATTACTCATCCGGCGACCATGCCCGCGCTCGCGAGAGACCATCCCATGAGCCTCTTGGCCCTTTATAGCCATCTGTCCAGACATTTGGTCGCCAGTAAGCGGAGAGAATCAAGAACAAAGACATGGAAATGAATTAACCCACCACGCTATCACCTATAAACACACTCGCACGAGCACCAGAAGCGCTTCCTTGCGACCGGATAAACGAAGCACGGCTTCGCATACTACGTTGATCACCATGCGCAGTCATACCTGCCGGTTGGGAGCTTTCAACAGGGGGCGGTGCACTGACTTCCATCTCGTGGAGGCAATCCCTCTGCATTTGGTCCCCGAAGCTACTGCGGCGAGCCCTAGATGTGGACCTAGATATCGGCATAGCACGTGCGGTAATGGCCCCCTCAGCTTCATAGGCAACACTAGGAGGAAAAGAATCCAGTGGTCCCACAGCAGCGATTTGACTGAATGACGCGTGAATCTCTTCGTCTCGAAACGTCCCTGGTCCATATCCAGCTGCGAAACCGTGTTCGTACAGTGTGGTCATCTCGCTATTAACGGGCGAGGCATGTTGAGATGTGTTGACGGGCGAACACTGATAGTGATACGTTGGACTACCTTGGCGAGACACGTGACCAAGGGGAGGGCTTCTCTGCTGGACGCCATCGCGAAGAGCATAAAGTTCAGGTGCATTCCCGTGAACTTCGTATGCATTGGAAAATGATTGTTGGGTGGAAGATTGGCGAGAGGAACCAAACGAAGATGAAGACGCTGAGGGAGGGGAAGTAGAGGGGAATGGACCGAGAGCAGTGTGAGACCGCTGGAAGTGGGATTGAGACGACTGTGATGGAGAGCGAAAGGAAGAAGAGTGAAACTGAGAACAAAACTGTGGGCATAAACGCTTGACTATTACTCGTCAGAGAACATGCTACAGAGGTTTGACGTACGATGTTGATGGAATCTGGAGAGCCCTGCTTGCTAGAGGGTGGGGAAAGCGGGCGAAAAGCCACACTCATCGCTGGAGAACACGCTGATAGAGGGGGAGAATGAGGTTGATCTACGAGTGGTGAAAAAGAGAGAGGAGAAGAGGTAGGAAAGGGTATTCCCTGGCCATAGGGACTTGAACTCGGGCTCGATTGGCGTCCGTATGTGCGATATTGTTGGACCTGGCAACGAGAATGAGGGATCCTGCCTGATACAACAGATATTTCTGGAGAAGGACCCGCGCGAGGTGTTTGCACCTGCGTCTGTACTTGTGTATAGAGCGAGGCGCGGGAGAGTGAAGTTGCACGTGAACGAGGAATGTTCAGCGGATGCGAGCCCGTAGATTGCGGTATCTTCGGCAACTCAGAGCCATCACCCTCCATAATAGAGTAAAGTGGCTCAAGTGCTTCACCGACTGGCGAGCTGCGGGATGTGTAAGATTGAACGGGGGGTGTGAAAGCATTGGGAGACGGGTTGAAAGGCGGGGGAAGACGCGGAGAGGTGCCCTCAAGAACGAAGGAAGCGTCGTTCGCAGGGCGGGACGAACGCAAAGGTGAAGAGGGCATCATAGAAGGACTGATTCAGAGTGTGAGACGTGGGGAGCTGCTGTGGCCAATTTGTTGGGGACGAGAATGAGGAAGGAATACCAACAACTGGCGGTAGGCTTTTATACGCACAAATGTCCTTTGGCATCCTGATCGCATATACTGTTGGTTTGCCTAGATGCAAATTGACAAGGTAGTCTAGCATGATTAATCGATACTCACCAAACTTGTCAACAAAGACAGAAAACCACCGTTTCGTGACGAGTTCGTCAATGGATTCGCCTGTACTGAACAGCACCCACCGCATACTCGACAACTGCGGCACTGCGGGCGCTTCATCGTGTACAATCTTTGGAATCCTATGATGTCATCCTTTCGGTATGCGCCAAAGCACAGCCACTCCGCCAACGACGACGACGCTGCCGCATTCGAGAGACAGCCGCCAGACTGAGTAGAACGCTTCCCAGACT
This sequence comes from Chalciporus aff. trinitensis, assembly GCA_038089015.1. Taxonomy (NCBI): domain Eukaryota; kingdom Fungi; phylum Basidiomycota; class Agaricomycetes; order Boletales; family Boletaceae; genus Chalciporus; species Chalciporus aff. trinitensis. Next base: position 13,545 of record JBBPJZ010000384.1, on the reverse strand, counting down.
CCAAGGTGGAACGAGGATATTCCAGTCGACAAGGACCACACTTGGGGCCAAGAGCACAACCAGCTGAGCGTTAACTAAGAGTTTCCAATGCTGCGCTTCTCACACCCAAATCAATAAAGATGGTGTTTGCGACCGTCAGCACCAAAGACTGAGAGTCTCCTTCAAGAACTCACGTTTGACATCCGTTCGATCCAGCAACTCTCCTATGCGCCTGGCCAGCGGCTCCAAGATCATCGGGTTTGTGTTCCTCGCGAGGAGACTCCCACTGGCAGCTAGGCCGTTTCCGCGCTAGTTCGAGATCCAAGCAGCCCGAGCTACCGGTGCAAGAGCATCCACCAACGGATACTACTAGTGCGTTTCCTCATCGGTCAAGGCGCAGTCGAGCACCCAGACACCGAGAGGAGTAACCACAGGCAATCCAAAACCGTCAATCGGTCGATTATTCTACGCCACATTGTCGAGAACCACCCTAGAAACGTATGCACTCCCTACTATATCGACCTAGTTGGCGACTAGGCGCGACTCTACGAACTTAGACATCAAAAACTCGTGCATCGGAATGACCTTACCTCCCCAGTGAAGCATGTCCGACATCCCACCAACACGTCCATAAGGATAATACCAACCAGCTGGTGTATTCGTTGTGTCCATTCTTCAAGGCTGTCCGCTTGCCGTCGAAGGGAACAGGAGAGTCGGTAGACATATCCATAAAACAGTGGTTTCTGACTCGGGGTGTGCTCGTTTGCTCCTATCGTGAAGATACTTGCGAGAGAAAGTTCTTTGCTACTACACGGCAGAGAAACAGAACCTGAGCGTTGAAATTCGACCACTAATCAAGTTCATGGGCAGCATTCCCAGATCACGTGCTGTTCTTTCGCGTCGAAGTTGATAACTAAACTCTAATCCTCTGAGCCAGATTTGCCCCAAACCACCAATCAAGTTTGCCATAAGTTTTATACTTACTTCGCTACGGGACTAGAGTCGAGACGCTGGCACGTCGAGACGTCCTTCCCGATAAGTGAGTGTGGAACTACAAACGAAGTGCCTCACACGAAAACCCATCCCTTGATTTAAGTCGGTTCAATCCGCATTCAAGTTCACGTCCTCAATAAGCGGCGTTATTCCGTCAACCTCAGCGGCCTGCTCTGCAGGCAGAGTCAAGTTCTCGTCACGCTCCCCGTTACGGTCGTCCCAATAGTCACAGTCGACGGGGAAATAAGGGGAAATAACTGTCATCACCAAGATCGTTTTCTCCGGCGATGATCTCATCCTCTTCAGGGACAGACACTTCTGGTTCTTCTAGAATCGGTCCTGTAGCTTGAGGGTAACAAGGGGTCCAATCGAGTGGTCCATTGTCGAGAGCGAGAACCAACTTTTCAGCTAGACTTGCAAACGAGGACCTGAGGGCCCCGTGATCGGGGAATTGATCGGAAGTCATAGAGCGGGAATAAGTGAGCAGATCACCGAATTCGCTCGGATTACCAAGAGATAAAGTTGCGCCAGAGCAGGCTAGTTTCATGCATCGGACAATTTCTTGGTTGTGCAACTGAGACTCGGAGAGTTGGTGAGGCTTCCATGGCAGGTTTCCGCGAATAAGGAAGAGGGCGACGAGGGCTAAAGACTCGATGTCGTCGCGTGGAGAAAGGTCTATGTCAAGATAAGAACATGTTATAAAGAATGGAACCTCTGCAGAGTGCGATATTGAATCACCCTCGCCGTTATGAGAATTCAAACTTGCCCAGTAAAGTGATCCAACGATATGGCGACACTCTTCAAGTGGATCGTATTTACTCAGAGCCATAGAGTAATCGGTGGCGAATGGTTTGGAAATCCCAAAATCAATGAACTTGATCATCGATGAATCATCAGTTGCGAGAAGGAGGTTCTCAGATTTGATGTCGCGATGCACAATCCCAAGAGAATGCATGTGTTGCAGTGCTGCGAGCTATTTACATTGGCACATCAGTACAAGAATGACTTTGAAGGGCAACGCACTGCTTGGTCAACGACGCGTATGACGGTCTTGAGCATCACGCATGCATCATCCTTTTTGAGCTCTGCGATACTTTGCCCCAGGAGCTCCATGGCTATGTACTCGAAATGATCGAGTTGACCATACCCATATATGACAGGACTAGCAGGGTGACCCTTCAAGAGCTCTAGCAAACGGGTCTCGTGTCTGAGAATCGTTCGTTTGACTGTCTTGGAGACTCTCGATTTCTTGATCGCCACTGTTCTACCGGATCCGACTTCAGTTGCTTTATACACACGGCTCTACTTATTGCTCAAGTTAGGATGGTCGATGATTACAAGGAAGTACGGTGACTAGTCAAGCTCACATAGGAACCCCTTCCAAGCAGGCACGCACCGAAGGAGAAAAGGGAGTAACTTAGACCATTGTCATGCTCCATCATACTCGACGATATTTGTGATGACACGATTTAAAGGGGACGCCGTTCAGAGTGGGGAAACCTGAAGACAGAGGGTGACTACTACCTTGTTACCTTCCTACTACGAAGACAAGTATTGTAATGAAGCACTACAAATATCGACAAACATCGCACGAACCCAGCTTGAATTTGGCCAGTTCCAACCGCCTCCCGGCGATACTCAGTCGTCCTCACTTGAAGCCCGACATGTTTCACAAATTCAAGGTTAAACTTTTTTTTTACAACTTATCCTAGCCTCTATTCCTTTCCCAGAATTTTCGAGCGATTTGTCTGGCAATTTGCTGTGATGGCGTAAATTACTATCATCAGAGCAAACCATCCACCCTTCTCGGCAGCAGGGTGAAAATCTAGACGCCAGGTGGAGTCTGCTGACCAGAAGTTCCCCTGGTCGCAATGCAGATCCTCTAGGCACTGGTGCGTGTGCACATCATTCATATGATTCCCAGGAGCTTGAACTAGACCAAGAGAGACAACCAGCCTGAGAATTGTACTCAAAGAGCCGTCATACACCAAGGATTCAGAGTTCATGGCAATGTACTCGTCTTCTTTGGGGACTGACACTTTGGGTTCCTCTAGAATCGGTTCCGTGGCTTGAGGGTAACAAGGGGCCCGATCGAGTGGCCCGTCGTCAAGAGGGATATCCAACTTCTCAGTGAGACCCACAAACGAGGCCCTGCGTACCCTGTGATCGGAAAATTGATCAAAGGTCATGGACCAGGGGTAAGTGAGCAGATCACAGAACTCACTTGGATAACCAGCTGATAACATTAGGCCTGAAAAGACTAGTTTCATGCATCGGACAATCTCCTGGTTGTGCAGTTGAGAGTCAGAGAGTGAGTGCTTCCATGGCAGGCTGCCACGAAGTAGGAAAAGGGTGACAAGCGCAAAGGACTTAATGTCGTCACATGTAGTCTAGTATGTCTTTGTCTGTCGATCGGACGAGGTAGGTAACTCTCTGAACGAACGAATGTCCCATACTACCTGGTACAGAAACATACCATTATCACAAGTAGTGATGAGTGTGACGATTCGGGATACACGCTCTCGCTACCTCCCTCTCTTACATACGAACTCACACCTCTCTACACATGTAGACCTCGTGTTAGCTTGATTCTCCGACCGAATCCTCCTTTTATATACCTACTCGTCGTAGTTAGTCTGTAAGAGGTTCCCTTTCTATCGAGCATCTTCCTTCTCCCGCCATGTCTCCGAGTCCGAGCCCCATCACTCCGTGACAATGAGAGCGCTCCAAGTCGATTCCAAGCCAATTCACGGGGTGCAACTACTTCCGTTCAAGGTGAGTAACTACAAATATCGGACAAACTGATCTCGCCAGCAATACCAAGTCCTCACGTGAACCTCAGCCGTGTTTCACAAATTCGAGGGTAAACTTTTCTGTTTACAATCTATCCTAACCACTCGTAGCAGCGTTATCCATGCCAATCCCTAACTCGACACATGCACGTGATTCCTAGTTGGAGCATTTCTGGCCGTAAAGAATCCTCCGCTACCATGAAAGTCGGGGACCACTAGACCTTGCTCAAGAAAATTGTCTGGAAACTTGCTGTGGTGGCATAAATCACTATCATCGCAAACCATCTACCTTTCTTGGCTGCTGGGTGCAAATCGAGTCTACTGATTCGAAGTCCCCCTGATCGCGATGCATATCCATCTAGGCACTGGTGGTGTGTACGTCGTTCATGTGAAAACGGGAGTGTTCAAGTTTTCAGTCCCACATGCAAGCGGCTAAATGTCGAAGAACTGAGACCAGAATTAGGGCTAGTCGCCTGGTCACTAGAACACCGGTGCGCGCGGCATATCTAAGTGCTGTCACACCAAGCTGTAGTGATGACTTCTGTCACCCGAATATGGCCCCTGGGGTGCATCTTCTTAGGACGGCATCTATTAACCCCATTCACGCGATCGAATCACAAGCGAGGTTGGCCCTTGAAAGTGGGGTATATTGCCCGTCAGAAATGGGCCCATTACCAGACCAGGTCTTGCGATCGTTGCATTCCTGAGTGCAGCCATTGTGAAGAGACCCTGTATATGCTTCCTGTTTTCCTTTTTCTGCTTGCAACTCTACATTACACGAAGCCTGATTTCTCTTTATTTAATAGCCACTTTGGAGAAGGTGATGGTGTGGCCCAGCAACTTGAGCGCCTTGGAGCTTGAATTACAAAGGGAGAGGCATCTAAAATTGTACTCAAGAGCCATCCTATATCAAGGCTTCAGATTCTCAAACAAATGACTACCATCAGATAATGAAGCTGATTAGCGCTGAGATACAATAGCAACCATGCCACTCATCCCGGTATACTGGTGCGGGAACCGCTTCTGCCTCTATGAGAGTCTGCTGACAAGGCACATCGTGCCCCAACATGTGCTCTGACCCGTACCCCAACTGGGGCAGAACTTGCGCCCTCACAGGGTTTCCCTAACCATATATTATGCAGGCGTCCAGGCTCTGGTTGACCCATTCCAACACCCATGCCTGGTTACCCCGCTACTCACCATTGCAAATGTGGAAAGTCCACCGCACGCGCCGCTAACTTTGGATATTGTCCCAAGTGCTCCACTGTATGCCGCAGTGGCAAAGGCACTGCAAGAACGAAGTCGGGCGTAGTGGAGAATATAACCCATGAGGCATGGGTGCATTACAAGAGCGAGGCCTGTAGTCGCTGTAAGGCGGTGAGAACCATCATCCAGAAGAGGCCCTAAGGCATGTACTAGCACCCGCCAACATATCCCCGCTCATGAATCAATCTCGCTTAGAACATCACATTGTTAACTGATTGCCGCTTGGAAAGGGATTTGTACGAGTTGTCGCGGTAGAGGCTGTTACACGAGCACTGAAGTTCGAGACGAGATTGGTTGAAGTATGGCTTTAGGACATGTAAACCGCCTTCACACTTGTGACCTTGCGAGTTGCGACCGGATTTACATGTTCGCGGACTTGATTTTGATTTTCTCCGATAAAGTTCACCTAGCGCGAACCTCAGTCGAACGCGTTCGCACAAGCTGCACTTGAACCATCTGGCCCTTCGTGTTTGAGGTAGATCGCAAGCACTCGCGATAAATCACTTACTAGTAGCACCTGAATTAGAGCCCCGATTGCGAGCTTGGTTCAAAACGTCGCGTGTCCTGTACGCGCGCTCTCAAATCGCCGCACATTTACACAATCGTGTTCTACCACTTTTCGCTTTGCGATGAACCAAGACTCGGACGACAAAACATCGACGTTTTCCTACGATGGCGAAGCTGACCCAGACACATTTAGCATCCATCAGCTGGGAGTCGCTGTCAATGCCCACTTCGGTGTCCCTTGTTCTCTTCACAAGCTGTCGGAAGGCGGTTATCACAAGGTTTACATCAGCTCTTCCCCCGTTTCTGAGTTGTAGTAATCTCACATCCAGGTGTACGAAGTTCTACGAGAATCGGATAACGCCTCAGTTGGTATCGTTCGTGTTGCGTCCCCTGCGTTTCCCAAGGATAAGCTAGAGTCCGAGGTGAGCGATTGATTTACTAGTCACTGTTGCACTGTTCACTGATATCCTGACCTTAGGTCGCCACTCTCAGATACCTCGCTGCAAAAACTCAGATACCCGTTCCGAGGGTTTACAAATGGAATTCAGATGCCTCCAATCCAGTTGGAGCAGAGTACATGATCATGCAGAGAGTCAGTGGCTTCATCCCCATATCTTCAACTCTTGACGTCAGTGACCCAGGTACCTGGCGTCTCTGCTTACGAGGTATGGGATAACCTGGCCATGGACGTGAAAGAACGTGTTGTCGTACAAGTCGCAGAATATCTGGAGGCTATGTTTGCGTTACGCTTCGATCACGCAGGCTCCCTCTATCTCTCCTCCTCATCTACAAGTGACGTCGAAGTCGGTCGTATCGTCAGCACGCCATTTTATCGTGCCCTCGATGGCGTTCTTCGTGCAGAGAACGCGGACACACAACTCCAATTAAGCGCCGAACTTTCTGTATACCGGGGACCCTTTTCAAGTACCACAGAATACCTTCAGAGTTTCCTAAATGCCGAGCTTCACACCATCACCCACTATCGCTCCATCGTACTGTCGGGACTCGAGGAGGAAGATGAAGAAGTGGCTGAAAGGCAGCTTGAAACAGGGGAACGCATACTTCGCAAGGCACTCGACCTGTGCGCTATCTATCCGGGAGAAAACATCCCTGGGGGACAAACAAGCGCAGACACAAAACAATTTTCGTTACGACTTGATGATTTTCGGTTATCGAATCTGATGGTTGGATTCGTTCCGGTATTTCCCGTCACCCTGGGTTAACATTCTGCTTTGCAGATCGATGAAACTGGTACAGTGACAGGTCTCATCGACTTTGAAGCTACAACCACCGCTCCACTCTGGGAGTGCACCATCGTGCCGAGATGGCTGCAAGATCCGGAAGATGCAGAGGGAAGCTATGAAGGGGGACCCGCAGAGGACAGACAAAGGCTAGGGGAAGTGTTTTGGAGGGCTATGGATAACGATGAATGGCGTACGCTATACGAGCACGGGAAACCCTTCCGACGCTTGACTGCACGACTGGGACTTCATGTTGGCGCTTGGGTCTTCTGGGATTCCGAGGAATGGGTGGATGAGAGACTTGCTTGGGCGAAATTGCATCCTGGAGTCGGATTGAAGGAAGAAGATACATTGACAGCTAGCGAATAACAAGGCATTAACCAGTGAGTGGGGATGAATAAAGTTTTCTAAGTGGAAGCTGTGGACCTAATAGTAGAGGGCTGTAGAGTATTGTAAAGATTCTAGCAGGGGTGAGCAGCGGAATGGAAATCTACGTCTGACTACTGTATGGTTCAACTCTAACTCTATATGATATCTACGACGACGGCGTCCACATAACCATGCAAACGCCAATTATGTCCGGATCTAAGATAACAAAACCTGCCTATGATACCGTCAAACGAGAGCATCGAGAAACGTGGAAGGTCGTCAATATGGCCCCATCGAGGTGGGGATGGTTCGCCGACGATGGCTGAACATTTGCCTTGGGTAGCATCGATGGTGAACTTCGTGATTGACATGCGATCATCCTGCTCTTCTTGGTCGGTGCGAGTTCGACAGAAACCCCTCACGTGTCCGTCGTCCGAAGCCTGGATGTAGTACCCACATACACCCATAGAGCAGTCATAGATTCCACCCGGAACACTGAAGACATCGTACATGTTGACGGTCATAGGGAGGACTGTCCCAGCGCCGGAATTAGGCAGCGAGATATCGACGCAAGGGAAGCAAAGGGTGTTCCCCTCGGACCGTGCGTAGGCAAAGCGCAAGTTTGTAATGCCAGATCCGGGATCGAGAGTAGAGTTTCGAATGAGGGAGATGTTCGAGATATTGTCGTGAACTATCCCTTCGTGGGTAAGATGAAGAACACCCGTGCCATTACTAGCCGGACGTGGTTCCGAGGGAATGGAAAATGCCTGGATGAGTGTTGATTCCACTTCGGGCGTAGGCTCAGCCTCACGGAGCCGATAGGATAGAACGATGATGTGAGTGTTCGTGAGCAAGACCACCTGAGGTGAGAGGATATTTAGATGCTCTCTTATGCCATCCTGGTATTTGGTGAGTAATGTTGCCACCTACGTGTTCACTCACGTACCACTCCTGAGCTGAACTCGGGAAACTCGTAGAAGCATCGTGTTCGGGTGTCGAAAATCAAATGTTCACCTTGTAGGTACAGGAAGGGTGCGTTTCCACTGACGAGACACACGGATCCGGTAGAATCACGTGCAAGTATCTGGAGGGAAACGGAATCGCATAGTTGGCCAGACTCGCCATCCACTCGGAACTCGAGGAGCCTCCTATGAAAAATGGTTAAACATGGACCCAAATTGGAGATGGACCGCTTACCAGGGGGCGCGCCACTGAACACCTGTGCTCTCGCGGAAGACCACATAAATGAGCTGGCCTTTGGGGGTAGTGACAGAGCACGCATCCCAGGACGTTATCAGTCCTCTGTCTTCCAATAGGACCTGTTTAGAACGCGTCTCGATGTCATATAATACAATCTGCTTGTATGATTCGAAGGTGATGAGCCATCTTCCGCATATGATTCTGGGATGACCCATGGGAGGGCCTGCAAGGCGAATTTGGGTGCTAAAAACATCTCGGATGGGTTGCTTAATCCAAGAATCTCCCAGACGTGCTGAGTGTACGAGAGTATGCTCGAGGAATCTAGTTGTTTGAGAGGGAAATGGGCCAGGAGGACGAGGCACGTCGGCATTCGCGTACAGCGTCTTCCAAATCACGGAGTCATAACTGAGCTCGCGAAATTGCTTGCAAACCTTGCAGAGAGTGGTCGTTCCGTGTCAAGAAGGTTATCGGTACTCGGTCAAAGGCCCAAACTCACCGATCGCAACAGCACTACATCCCGGGGGCCGAGAAAGCAAATAACGTGACAGAGAAGTTCTAATGGGAGGGAAGTGAGCGGAGATTCCACACTGTGGGTAGTGAGGACTGAGGAGTGCTGGATCGTCCTCTTCATCACAGTCCGTTCGTGAAGGTACAGAAAAAAAAGACTCTTCGGCTTACAGTGTTGAGGCTGAGTCAGTTTGGGAGCCTTGCAATACAAATTCGTATACCGTAATGTTGCGAGGGTTCAAAGTTGTTAAACTATTCCGGGCTTGAGCCAACCACGAGTTGCGGTCGTATCAACGGATGCGACGCCACTCCGAGCCCGGTACGCCCCGATTCCGGATCGGTAATACTAGTATCCTGCTCCCACTCATGACTGGCAAGCCTTGAATCCTTGACTCGGATCTGTTAGAATTCGTAGGCGATGCGACTGAGTTCGTACGGAATATATTGTGTTTGTCTGAGCTCTGTCAAAGACATGGGGAGGAGGGATACTTATACTGAAAACCCTTCAACTGTACTCTAGCTTATGTCAGCATTTGTTGGCGGAAGCTGGATAAACAGCCTAGCTAATTGGCCAATATTACTGGATCTCCAACATGATCCACGCTTTGTAACTCAACACCACATCGTTTTCGACGATGAATAGGACGAAATGGTATTTTGGACAAGGTCAGAATGGGGCTAACTTCTCCCGTATCTTCGTTCTGGGCCCTTGGCGTGAATCAACGATTTTTCGCCACTTAAATTTCGTTGATTAGTACGGCGACGCCCACATCCCAGGATTATCGCGCGTTCTTTCAGGATGGCCTTTAGTCTCTTTAGCAAGTCATTATTTGATGTCTTGTATGGTATGCAAATCGTACATTCATTGTAGCAAAGATTTCTACAACTACTCCCTATAAGTCCTTACCTTCTCCGACCTGGATCTCCGTTTACCTGTGACTGGTGTTGCCTTAGGCTCCAGTTATTACTTGGGAGGCCTCCGAGATACCCAATCTGAAACAATTCTCAAGTATCGGGGATTGCCCGACCACCGGGGTCTTAATTGGGGAGCGTTCTGGGACTCTTCAAATCAATCACCTTTTTGCCAGGTCGTTTGATCATCGTCCATGTTCACTTTAGGTGCTCCTTCACCGAATTCCATCAGAAGTTCCTTATCTCGTGCTTCAACGTGCTCGGTGGTTTTACGCCCCTATTTTTTTTTGCTTTTCTAAGTTGCTTCTGGTCACCGGATCTCAATCCCATCAACCTCGAGGTTGTGCAAGGATACGAGTGCACGCGTCGACGATCAGATCTTTGAGTCACATATAACAGATGCATTGTAGTGGGCTGCCCCCTCACACCCGCGCACTTGCTCCTCATGAGCAACGTCCCATCTGTCGCCACCTCGATCCCTGGATAACCGTGTTTCTCCTCTCCGAGAACGCACTATAGACCGACCACTAGTGCGGTCGGATAGGAGATCGACACGCGGTTTGCTGGGATCCACTTCTGATGACTTGTTGGGGAACAATTTTGCCTGGTGCTTGACCGAGCCTCCTTTGTGCCATCGAAGAGGTACTCTGTCTTCGTCTCCAGTTTCGGCACCCCACGAAATCGAGATGCCGATTCAGGATACGAGTCTCGAGTGCTTCAGGCTGCTGAGGGACTGATCGAGCTCCAGGCTGTGGCTACCAGTTTCCTTGCTCCCAATGCCGCCGGTTGGATTAGTGCATTCCAACGCAACGCTTGAGATTCAGTTAGATTTTCAAAGCATGCTCTCAGCATCGCCACCATTGTGTATCACATTCTCGTAGTTGGGAATCTTCTCAGCCTAGTGCTGTACTGCCGATGTCAATCTGCGTACACGAGATCTTGACCGTGGATAACGCACTGTACGGCTTTCCCGCTCTAATATTCCGGGAATATCTGGAGCATTCAGTCGAAGGCTATGCCTGAGGCATTTGTCTGCGTCGTCCTCAGTACATGATTGCCGAGAAACTCCCTCCAACATCTAAAGTATCTGATCGTGAAATTTACGATCGATACTACCACAGATGATGGTACTGCGGTCGCAGTCAAGGTTTCGCCGCCGGTAGACACAAATGTGCTCGTGTTGTATGTTTCTCGAACTGCATCTTTTGACAGGATTAGAGGGAGGTTTCTTTTCTGCACTCATGAAGCTTCCCCTCCCAGGAAAGATGCTAGTATCGCGGTGGTAGATTTGAAATATTGTAGGTTAGTCTCAGGGAATCGATTGTTTTAACATGACGTCTGAACGAATGCCTGTCTTCGATATCGAACTTCAAGGAGCCTGATCATGTTTCAGCAGCACTAGGGCGAACGGGAATTCCAGACAACCTTACCCTGTACGCCATCCCTTGGGGTGGAATCTGGGTATACCAGCAGGCCTTATGGAACTCCTGTGAACCACCCCACCTCGAGAAAAGACGGTCCCTCTGCCATGTTGTCGCACTATAAAGTCATAAGAAGCTGACGTACCTGTCAACGAATGCACTGGTTCTCTGGGCAAACCGTTTTGCACCCGGATATGAAACCTGTGCCAGAAACCTACTACTGTACAGGCATGATATTCTTAGCGGACAGTTGGCTCCAAATAAAGAGTGATAGAGAAACTCACGTCAATTTTTTTGATGTGACGGAATTCTGCTAATGGGCAGTCACTCTCCGTTGGTTCGCTACTAAGTAGTTGGTTTCAGGGGAGAAGTGGTCCCGGTGCACAGCATTTTGTAATCTCGGGGTAACTCGTCCGAATACTTATGGTCCCTTCATTTCCATTGGACATTTCTGATCAAGACACCGGTTTCCCATCTTCACACTCAACCATTGGATTTGGATCGAGGCTTTCCCTGTCTTTCCGTGGATGGTTGGGAGGCATCCTCTACTTTTGGCAAGGCGGTGTAATGACAGCACCAAATAGCCGGCGTCTTGCTGTGGAACTATATCATTCCGGGTTATCGAAAGTCCTTCTAGCAGGTGTCTTAAAGCATCCTCGACCGCTAATTTCGGGTCCCACCCTCCTTTCATATAGCATGCCTCCCACATCCAACGTCATAATGCCAGTCCTGTCGTGAGTGTCAAGGCAAAAGTACTCAACCCATTGACTATTTACAGTCGAGCTTTAGATTCACAATCACGCACGATGTTTCGTTCGAGGCTCATGAACAGCACAGACGTCAATACCCATCGCCCATTAGTACTCCTACTACCAACCCTCCCAGCCCAATAATATTCATCATCATCCCCATTGTCGTCGTCGTCATTGCAGCGATTGTTGCTTTTCTGAAGAAAGCCGCTGTATGTATTCCTGTGTCCTCTGACTGCCGATCAGAACAACCCGTAACGTTCTTTTTCAGTCTGTTGCACCTCAGCAAGTAGTCAAAGCACCCCAGGCCCTGCGACCCACTGGAGTCAGCAGATCAGATGATTGGGATCCTGCATTACGCAGCGTATTCCAGGCCAATCCGCAAGTTACTTATGGTGAGTATTATGAGGTTACGATTCGTGATAAATACCAAATAATGACGACAACATTGGCAGGGCGACGCCTCCCTCTGCGAACGAGTGATGTATCCTCTGGGACTGAACAACGCAATACACCGTTGGGGGCTGGCAGGATAGGGACGGGTGAAGGAGGAGAGGAGGTCCAGGGGCATGCGACAAGTCCGCGACCTGTTGGTAAGTAACTCGAGGCTTTGCTCGTACCAGAACGTGACAGCAATAAACAGAGCGAGATGGATCACAGCCTGCAGAGCAGCCTCCGCACTCCGAGGGAGTTAGTTCACCCCCGGTTGGAGGAGAGGGTGATACAAGTGAACGACCGAGGACATTCTTCTTCCATCGGGACGCAGGGCAAGTGGTAGAAGGGGTGGAAGAAGCTTCGTCTGTTGAGATGCCTCCACCTTACGAGTCGATTGTTCCATCGACCAGATGATCGGGTGCAGTAACTTACCTCATGACTCTGTTTAGCATTATGTAATTTATTGTCACATTTACCCCTGATCCTAGTGATGCCTGCATCATATTGATACCAATCAATTTTTGTGAACACTTCGTGTTGTGGCAGGGAGGACACGAGAGTCCAAGCCCACGAACGATCCGAGGATGCCCATGAACGTGCACTTGTTGTCCAGGAAGCAGGCTGTTAGGAGCAAGGCAAGGCATTGTGTTGAAGTGCGAAATGAACGTTGTCCAGGCGATGGACGAAGAGAAGCGCAATTTGTATAAGTATCTTAAAGATAATTCAAACACCCCAGAGACGTAAGTACTTACAAAGTATAATATTCCCGCTGAGATAACGCATTCGGGTTCGGAAGACCGCATCTGGTCTTCACCATTGACACCGCAACCATGGGCGCGCCGTGGTGAGGCTATGAGAGCTTGTCTTGCTTCCTCCTTTCCATGAGCCTCTGGCTTCTCTACTGATTCACGGGTAAGAATGCTTACACACACTGCCTGAGCGAGCATGTCGAGTTCGAATTCCAGCACGCAAAGCTTCACCACTCCCGTCGTCGTCGTTGTCGTCGTATTAGCTGCATCGATAGGGTTAGGCATCCTGAGGCGTATGGTAAGATCACGGGTGAGTGATAATCAAAATTTGCGTCTCCCAGACCCGCGAACGTTGCGAACATTCGCCTGCACAGCGCCTGCACCAGTCGAATGAACTGGCTCTCCAGTTGAGAAAACCACAGCCA
>JBBPJZ010000383.1:0-21600 GCA_038089015.1 Chalciporus aff. trinitensis | reverse complement strand
TCCTAGATGTTTTTGACCCCTCTGAATCCATTGGTGACACTTTCAAACCCTCAAAATTCCATCTTGGTACCGATTTTCACATTTTGAGCCAAAGACCACTGTTTTGTCGATATCTCAAAAACTGGACCGCCGATTTCTTTGACCAGGGGGTCAAAATGATCCTAGAGATGGGCTCTATCAGATGGGGGGATCATCCGGGCAAACGGCGATATCGCATTTTTAAGGATTTCTTAAAAATGACCTAATAGTTAGCAAGAGAGTTGCCGCAGTAGGTCAATCGGGCGAAGCAGCCACAAGCCTTGGAACTGACGGCGTGAGCCTCGCGACCCCAGCAAGCAGCCCTGACGACGATAGTTCAAAGGTCGAGCCAGAAACCCCACCAGTGGAGTCGAGAACATGCCACAAGTAGGAACCATCGAGAACGATGCGTCGGGTGGAGAGATTCAGGATGTGGCCACGAGCCACGAGAAGTCAGCAGGTGACAGGACTAGAGCTAGGGAGGTCAACGAGGAGGTTCGTACGGCCAACGAGAAGGCCGACGAAGATGTCGCAACCATGGACGAGGCCACGAAGAACCTGAAGGTCGAAGGAGCCCGCACGGAGATGTCCACGGACGGGACCATTGCGACGAGCGCTCCGACCACATCCATTGACAACGCCGCACGGGATGTGTAAGAGAACGAACAAGATGACTCACCCGAGGTACCCCAGAGCATGATGCTCGAAGGGGAGAAGGTGGAGTCGAGGACCGAGATGGTCAAGTGCACCAATGACGACGACACGTCGAGAGCGTCCAATGATGCAGATGACAATGTCAACAACTCACTAGCGATGACGGGCCATGACAACGATGCACGGCGTCAATCATACACACCGCACAAGTCCCCACCAGGACTGAAGCCCCCGGATACGATTGAAAGCATTGGAGGGCGACTAGACGAGGTCGAGAAGGCTGGAGACCGAGTATTCAAGGCCGGGGAGACCGGAAATCGAGAAGGCAGGGTGAGGGAGTCATGGGTGGCCGAGGTAGAACCAGGGTGTTCACAAGAGGTTGCGAATGAGGTCGACGACGACGCGCCGACGATGCCCCCCGAGCCACCAGACAAAGCAGACGACCCGAAAAACCCCACCTACCACCCAAACTCGTCAAGAGACTCTGAAAACACGTCCAACCGCGAAGACACGCGACCAAATGAGGCTCCAGACGCTCCAGACGATGCCAATGACCCCAGGATTCACTCTGACAAGCACAAAACGGCCGCAAGCGGAAACGAAGTGGTCGAGGAGGTGTGGAGGGAAGTCGATGAAGAGACCGTCGACGCGGTCGAAACGGGCGTGGTAGAGGCATTGAGAGGGCGTTGCTAATGATGATTACGAACGGTTAGCTCAGCGAGAACGAGACAGAACATCGAACGGCAACCCCGATGAATAGCATGTGTAGCTGCTTGAATGCTACTGATACGTGCTCTGTGTGTACCAAATATTATTTGTCTACCGACCTGTGAGAAGGCTGGGTTGGGGTCCAGGGGTGCCCGGAGGGCTTTGTTTTTCGTCAGTTGCATCCCGGAAAATGGCAACAATAATCGAAAATTTAACAGGTTCAAGAACAGATGCGACGAATGTCCTGCCAATTAGGCGAACGCTACCTATTGCTCCCTCGACAAAACGAGGAAACAATGAATTGCAGTTGAGATGACTGGCTTACCGCTTGGTTTGCATCCCTCGAGCAGTGGCCAGGCTGGAATGACCGAAAACCATGTAAGATGAAGAGTACGAGAATGATGCGAAAGCAAGATCATGAAGTGAGTCGATGCGAAGGACCTTTAGGGGCTCAGCTAGAATGTATTGGCATGATCAGTGACGTACGATTCGTGATGATACCCGGCAGGATATTTGAGCAGGGCGAGCGACCGAGTCGATCGTCTAAGGGAGACTATTCAGAAAGTTGGAGCGGTCCGAGTCCTTGGGGGGGTTTCCTAGAACCTAGTGGGTGCCGGTGTGCAGGATCCAGGCCGGGGGGGGCTCACGCGCTCCAGACACGGTGTACCTTTCATGCATGCGAAGATCTCCTTGGGTGGTCTGACGATCTGATCGGTGTCAGACTGGGATGGAACTAGTAATTCCACAAACAGGGTACTTATGGTTTTGAAGAGATCATTCGAGCCCCAGGATGAAACGTCGAGGGGAAGCTACATGGAGAGCGAGAACTTAGCTCGCTTATGATTTGGCCTGCAGGTCATGGCTCGTGCAAGTGGGTCAGACCTAGAAACTCGGTGGGCGCGGTGCGCTATTCCTGTTTGATTTTCATTTAGTAGAGGCAAAATTTGCTTGGCGAACAGGCTTAGGAGCCCCTTAGAGACTCCTCGAGTCCTCACAAATAATACAGACGTGTTTACCGAGCTAGATCTTATGACAATGGCGTTGGTTTGGTTGATTTGTTGCGTTCGATGGGTTGGAACTGGTCGTCCAACGTTGTTGTATAATTTTGTAGTTCTGTGGACGGTCGCTGTGGATAAATTTCTGTTGGCCACAAGTTGGTCATCGTCGGCAACGGTAAACAACCCAAACTCAGACATAGTCAGACACGACCCCAGCTGGACTCTGCTGGGCACCTCGACACCGTCGGTCACAACGACAACGCCAATCCCAGCTACGAGAAACCCATCCTCGGCGACGACATGTCCAGACAGTCTCGTAGTGCTCCTCCGCCGTCGTCGCCCACTCCGCATGGCTCAAAGCTGTCCAAGTTCCTCCACAAGCAAAGTCGCGACAGGTCAAAGTCCTTGACGGATCCTGCTGCGACTGATGGCACCGCGAGCATCGCAAGTTCGAGCTCATCTGCTCACTCATCGAATAGCAAATCTGCAAGGTCTCCAGGATACTCGAGTCCCGCGAAGGACAAATCGAGCAGTGGGAACTCCAAAGAGGATAAGTCCTTCGCTGCCGACGGCGACAGCGAGCCCGAGGATGGCTTCGACGAGACGCCCGTGATCGTCGAGCCCTCAGATTCGCCACGCGCCCGTACATGGTCTGGCCGGCCGCTCAGCACCGTATCCGACATCCGACCTGCCGTATCAATGTACACCCCCTCCTCATCATCTCGCATATCCGATCTACCAACGCGTCTCACGGGTTGGCTGTCCCACACATTCAGCAGCTCATCAACGGACCTCACTCTCCCTTCCATCTTGTCTCAGTCTCATATGGCAGTAGCATCCCCAAAGTCAAAGTCGAACGCCCTCCTCACCGCCGCCAAACATGGCAAAGGCCATCTCGACCGCGCCATGCGTTTCCTCCTCGACAGCGATTCTACACCAGACAAGTGTTCAGAGCCAATCTGGTTACTCGGCGTGCAGCATCCGGGCTACGAACCACCAACTCCAGCCACTCCTGCCCGTCGTCCTTCTGTGGAATCTCGCCGGGCCCCATCTCTCCATTCCAACACGTCCTCTTCTCCTACTGTCTCCGAACTTTCTCAGTCACAATCTCCATCAAACAAGAATCCTGCTGCCAACTGGCCTCCTGTATTTTATGCCGATTTCACCTCCCGAATATGGCTCACGTACCGTAGTCAATTCGCACCAATCAGAGACTCGAATCTCTCCACCCTCGAGTCCGATCTCGCGTCTGGGGCACAGGTAGCTACGCCCTCGAGTCCGCGGCCCAGGAAGTGGAATTGGCCAGGCACTGGTGAAAAAGGGTGGACAAGCGACGCCGGCTGGGGTTGTATGCTTCGTACCGGTCAATCATTACTCGCCAACGCACTACTTCATTTGCACCTGGGTCGGGGTAAGCACGTGTTTTCATCCTATTCATCGCATTCTCTCATTGCGCCTTCCTCAGATTGGAGACGGCCACCATACCCTGTTCGCACGAACGATTTTGCCACATACGTCCAGATCGTAACATGGTTCCTTGATTCACCACTGCCCCAAGCACCATTTAGTGTCCATCGCATGGCTTTGGCGGGAAAAGACCTCGGAAAAGACGTTGGTCAGTGGTTTGGACCAAGCACCGCCGCTGGCGCGATCAAGTAAGTCTCTTTTCGTAATCTAGCCTTCGGGAACCTAATTTTGCGTCACAGAACACTCGTACATGCCTTCCCTGAAGCAGGTCTTGGGGTAGCCGTTGCCGCAGACGGCGTCGTATATCAAACCGATGTATATGCAGCCTCTAACGTCCATATTGGTTCTCCACGACGACACATGAAATCATCGTGGGGTGAGCGTGCAGTGCTTGTGCTGATTGGCATTCGGCTGGGCCTTGATGGTGTCAACCCGATCTATTTCGATCCCATCAAAGTGAGCACTGTTATCTACTTGCTCCACTTGAGGTTAAATGAATCTCCTCGCAGGCGCTATACACGTTCCCTCAATCCGTCGGAATTGCGGGGGGTCGACCTTCTTCCTCCTATTATTTCATGGGCTCTCAGGCAGATAACCTCTTTTATCTCGATCCTCACCATGCACGCCCCGCGGTTCCTCTTCGTCCGGCGCCGCCTGCATCCATGCATGAAAACCCCACCGTTCGTACCCGCGAAACCACCCCAGATAGCGCCTCCGACCCGCGCGCAGCCACGCGCTCGCCTGGTCCTCATTCTTCTTCTCACCACCATCGTACTCCCACTTCCCCTTCTTCTGTGAGGACCGGATCATCAACATTCTCATACCATGCACCACTCTCCCCATCCCCATTGCAGCATCAACTCTCTGCTTCGTCGAGTGTATCTTCCTCTTCAGCTTCGTCACAGCATCCCTCGCGCTGGCAAACTGCCAGCATACCCACGTCCCCTTCCCCAGCATTTAGTGGGTCCGACCTGGACTCTCGAGAACTTAGAGTCGGAGAAGAGTCCTTGGACCCTGTCGCTGAGCATTATGTGACGCAATACAGCGGCGCGGAATTACGCACGTTCCATTGCGACCGTGTCCGCAAGATGCCTCTTAGTGGACTTGATCCCAGTATGCTGATTGGATTCTTGTGCAAAGATGAGAAGGACTGGATTGACCTGCGACGACGGATTAACGAGGTGGGCATTGCTATTTGTGTCGTTGTTTTCCGACCTCTGATTTGTTCAAAATCGCCAGCTCAATGCCAAGTACAAGACGATTTTCACCATTCAAGATGAACCTCCGTCGTGGCCTTCTGATTCTGACGAATTCATGGGCCTCGAATCCATATCCGATCCCGACGACATTGACATGGATCTTGGAGATGAGGAAGCAGAAGCAGAAGCAGCTAATGGAGCTTATGAAGCCGACAGCGCCGAAGCGCTCCCTTCAAGTGCTCATCATAACGAGGACCAATTCTTTGACACGCGTTCGACCTCCGTCTCACCCGTTGGCAGCAGTCTCAAAGGCGGAGCGAAAGGCTCCGAGGCGGATACCGAGGAAGATCCCATAGGACCTCTCACTCCTGGACCAAACTCGACGTTTGAGGTCGACAAGGAGGAAGAGGATAGTATTAAGGGCCTCTCTAGGAGTGAAGACTTTGAGGAGATCGATGGTCACGAGGAAGAAGATGATGACGAGTGGGTTGCCCCCTCGATGCCGACGCCTCTTGCACAGTCGGTCGAACATCCATATGCCCCTCCGATAGCAAAGTCAACATCGACAGGGTCAAAGGGAAGCTCTGGGAGCAAGAAGAAGAAGGGGAAGAAATCAAAGAAGGTGAACGTACCCATGGTTAAATCTCCCTTACCACCTACGAAACCTGAAGAACACTTCCCATTCCCGAGCTCCCTCGAAGAGAGTTTCCATGAACGATCAAACGAGACGGCTAATTACGAGAAACGGATGAACAACGCGCGTGCTCGTGATGGCGGACGCACGGAGAGTGGTGGTGTCAAGGCTGTGTTGACGGACGATATCCGGTGACGATTCACCCAACTATGGGATGTCCTCGTCTATGGTTGGCGAATGAGATTACTGCTTCGACATGGTCTTTTTCACTTGTCTTGTTCTCTCCTCGATTATGGTGGCCGTTTGGCCCGTTATTTTTCTTTCATGTTTCAAGCCCCTTTATCGTTACCAGGCCCTGTGCAAGCCTATGGTCGTGTATAATTGGCTCAATCCATTCGCATTGGACCGGTGTAAGTCACTGTAACTATGTACCTCTTGAATCAGTAGGCCGTAGAGATACCCTTAAGCTTCACTTTAAATTTGCATCGGACTGAACTTGTCGCGTTCGCTGACCGCTTTCGTGTGAGTTAGAGCTTCATGAACGTTACCCATGACGGATTCAAGTTACCATTCTATTTCCAGGTCAAAGGGTCTCGGGAGCTAAGATGAGATTTCGATCTGGCCCTAGGCCGTATCCCGCACATGATCTCTCTCCATCAGCAGCAACCATCATCACGATGGCTACGTCAAGTGACAACAAGCCCACGTACATCTACAAGCTCGTCCCGCACACCGCACCTGTTCCGGAGGAGCTTCCCGACGCACTCCCTGTGAGTGACCTCGACCAAAAGTCCGGATTTGTCCACCTTTCCACCGCACGTCAAGTTCCTGTAACCCTCAAGCTTTTCTTTAAAGACCACCCGCATGTATACGTCCTCCGCCTCGACTATGACGCGGTAGAGAAGGACATCAAGTGGGAAGATCCGAAGGCGGAGGTGTGTGGACCGAGAGGTGGAGAGGGCATGTACCCTCATTTGTACAATGATGGGATCAAGCTGGGGCGAGAGGAAGTGGAGAGTGTTTGGGTGTTGGAGAATGGCAAGGGTGGATGGGAGGAGGCTATCGAGGCGGATGCTTCGTTCAAGGAGTGGTTCATATACTAAAGGCGTGCGGTTCAGTGGAAGGTGAGTATTATGTGATAAATTTCGTTGATCAGCTCCGATTCTAAGGTAGGAGACAGAGCCCGCTGCGTTTCTTGGAGAATCACCAACGTACGACTCAAGGGAGGGCGAGTCGTGACCTCATGGTGTCGCGAGACTTAGTAGTTGTATGATACCGAGCCTTGGAAACGGAACACAAGCACGAATGAGTCTATCAATCTAATGCCTCTACTGTGACCGTTGTGTCATAGACAATAGGTAGGGAACCGTGAAAATCCTATATTCAGGTCTCTGTCATCCACGGACATCTATTCGCTCGGATCAAATTCAGGTGGGTCATTATGCCTTTCAAGTGCACGTCACCAACTTGAAGAATCTCCAGCTGTTCATGCGCGAGGAACGTTTATCCGTACGCAGCAGAATTGACCAAGGATCTACGACCTACGGTTACCCACCTTTGAAGCGACCTATGTTGATGCTGCAGGAGAGTACTTCCACTTTGTGAAGTGGCTGCGAGGCTTTCATGGACCGTTCGGGACGATGTGAAACCAGTCTGTGGGACGTATCTCGAGTACTCTTTCGATGGTCACGTCAGAGGTTTTGTTTTCGCACTCTCGAATCCGTTTTTGATGCCTGGTATGATTTGGACTATGTGGGTGATGAAGTTCGCCATCAACGCGAGTGGAGAGGCTGTAGACTCGAGGTGGTGGTTGGGGAGCTGTCACCGACTCACCGCCGATACATAGTTATTCGTCTGATCTTCAGCTACCGAGGTAAGAAGGGGTATTGTAGGATTCATTGTCCCCTTCGAAGTGAAAATAGGCACGAGGATCCAGATCATGTGGGAGTCTGGTTGTCGTAGATATCAAGCAGAAATTATTTTTCAATCATTCCTTTCCATGTCAATGGCCAGATTAAATATTGCACTGTAGAGGAGGAGAAAGCTATGGAAGGTTTCGAGGTGGGTAATGAAAAAGTTTACATGATTAGGAAGGCGATCCATAATACTGTACTCGACTTCATACCTGCCCATCATCACAAAGTGCGCTGTAGGGACTAATCCATGCATTTGGCGAGACCAGCCTGAGGTAGGAATGAAGGAAACGATGCTGAGATCTGGTATGTAGAGACCCCATCTCTATGACCGTCGAGAGAACCACCGCGATGTCAGGTTACCAAACCGGAGTCGTGCGGTCAAGCGAATCTAACGCAATTAACTTCGCGCCCGGGGACTCTGCAAAGGACCGGATGTCGCGTTTGTGATCAGCGAATGGGCCACGAACCGTTGATGCGTTTCTGCATCTCAAACCCTCGCTGTACCCTCACCTGGATCTGACATGTCCTCGTGCTATCACCCATAGAGACAGCCAATTCGGGGATAATCGATAAGGTTCCACATGGAACACTAGGATGGGCATGTAACTTGTCATTTGGCAAGATCACCACCAATTCGATGCGATGAAACCGTGAGAACTTGAAATGCTTGTCCGTGCATGTTAAACGCTCTGAGTTATGGAAGGGAATTATGCAGAGTAGATGGAGGGGCTGTATACAGATATATAGCGAAGACCAAAGAAGAGAGGTTTGGGCGAGAGCCTGGAGAGCACTCCGGTCCGAAGCGAGACGAAGCTGAGCGATGAGCACCATAAGGGCGGCATGGGCCGGAGCAGATGTGCCAGAGGTGCTTGAGGATCAGCTCGCAGCACGGCGGACATGAATGCTACTCACCATCAAGTTGGGAAGTGTTGACACGGAGGAGTAACATGCGAGAGGGGAGAGGAGAGAAGGTGCTAAAACTGGCCCAGTAAGTAAGATAGGGTATGTCTCGCTTACTAATATCATTCATACATAGACTAACTTCCGAGTCCCGACGGTCATGGGATCTTTGTCGTGTTTTGACGGCATCAAATAGGCAAGTTGTCACTTTGCTTAACGTGATGAACGGAAGTCAACGTCGGGGCTGAATGATTATTTCCTGACCCGGAGCCGCATCATCACACTGGCATTTTCAGGGGCGGTGTCGAAGGTCCCACGACATGGTGATGATGGTATGTTTCGGCTCATACTACATGCGACAGCGCTGAACGTGTAGTTGGTTCGATGTGATGGCATCGACTCCAGGTGGGTCGTTGCATCGTCAGGCTCAGGCTTTCTATGTCATCTCCGCGATCTGGTGTGCCTTGAATCGCTGCTACAGCGATGCTTGTAATCCGGGCTGAAACTAATTCTACTGCCCAGTCTGGACGCAGGCCACCAAATATCGACGCCTCTGAAAGAGGAAATGTCGATAGAGTTTGGAAAGACATAACGCTGCACCTTGTTTCCGGTTTCCCATGATACTCAGAGGAGCTTCTGTTCCTTGAAGTTCTATTGTACGAATTCGTGCTTCCATTCTCTCTCATCATCAATAATGCGATCTCTGACCCGAATGGGCTCCGAGTCGGAGTGCCTTTCTTTCCGGTTTTCGTGTTCAGAAAGGTATAAAGAGCTATCGTATTCACCTCTTGCTCTAGCATCTTCGACTCATACCTGCTTCAGTGCAACATGGCCCAGCCAACAATCCTCAATGGTAACTATTTCATCACGAATGCTGGAACCTACTTGGCGAGCAACGGCAATGGCGCTACAGCGTCGCTTCAAAATGCTAGGGACACGAGTTTCCAAATCGTGCGTTCATTTTGGCTACCATCCATATGCCGTCTGATAATCGCTAAAATCACCATTTAGTGGGCCATAGGTTACACTCCTGCGGGATACCTAATCCGGAACTATGGTACCGGTGGTTTCCTCGTCCCCGACGGAGCAGGCAGCGTTACGCGCAGCTCCCAGAGTACTTCTGGATACTCCCCGCCAATTCCCAGCTGCCCAACACTTACTCGTATGTCACGAAGGCCTCATCAATTGTTATATAGGATGGTTGAGGTTTTAACAGGATCGAAGATTATAAGAACACTATGTATGTCCTTGGAACGACTCCTGGATCCCAAGGATCCAATCCATCTGTAAGCGCACCAGAAGCGTACTCGCAACGAACGATGTTCATAATGCCGCACAGATTGCTTATGAAGCGCAGTCAAGCACTGACGCTACCCAGTGTTGGACCTTCACAGTTACAGCTTACCCACTCTAGAATGATTTTCAAATTCTGTACGGGTTAGCTGAGGTTCAACATAGCACGAGAGGGTCGCACTTTGAGGTTTTTTTTGAATAAAGTCGCTCATTGTAAAGCTAAAGATGCTCAGATAAAAATCCCTTGAGGAGCGGCCTAGTCCCTTGCTTCGGCACTCTTGTGTCTCAGATACGATGCCGCAGATCTACGATAAGTTGTCTCTATTTCGTGGATCACGCACACCAGCGAACCGCTAGGTGTGCAGCACGTTTAAATTTCAAAATCTCTACAGTGCCATCTTGCGAGCATACACTGGGATTCAGCTTAACGTCACAATCCTAAGCCTACCATCAATCGAAATCTCTCTATTCCTTCTCAAAGGCTTACTCGAGGCTGAAAGTGGTCTCAAGGAAAAGTTCCGTAAGCATTGGGTACTGCTATTGCGGAGAGATTCAAGGACGACCTCGAGCAGATACGCAATGTGGCCATCACGCCTTGCGGTTCTGATCGAGTCACTGGCTGCAGCCTTATACGCCTTCTCTTCGAGCTCTGCCAACAGAGGTGTCAATGAGATGGAGTTCGTTTTGGACCAGCGTGCATGAGTGCCGATAATATTTTATCGCGCTGTTAGTGCGCCGTCGCATCAGTAAATTAGTCAATGTCTTATTCTGTCTTATTCGTGCTAATTTGGCTAACCGAGGGCTAACCGAGGCTAACCGGGCTCTCACAAGCTCGCTAAGCCGAATTAGCATGAATTAGACGTTGACCAATTTACTGATGCGGGGAAGTGCGGTCGATTGCTTGTAAACTTTGGGTTGATGTCAAAGTAGGCTACCGCAATATAACACCACCCGACGTAGTGGATCTACGAAAACTACCGTAGTGTAGAACTTAGTACGGTTCTCATCCTTTCAAAACGCAGAAGGGCACCCGTCCGTCAGATTTCGCAGACTCGGGCCAAAAACTCGATTGGCAGAGATTTCAGGCTTCAACCCCGCGGTGGATCAGCAGCGTTTGATCGAGACCACACACTATGCACCGCCTTGGTCCCCGGGCAAAGCTTTGATTTAGTATGTAACTAGATCGGTGTTTGCTTGCTTTATCGCCCTTATGCGCTTAGCTCCGTTTGACACAAGTTATATCCAGCTCCCCGAACCTTCTACCCATTCACATCGAGCCTGAAGAACCAGCCCGTGATACGAGCTGTCCGAAATTTTGACCCACTCTTAGTAGGATGTGCGTATCTTGAACCACCATACCTGCACTGGTTGCTCGACACCCCTTGCGATGAGTGGCACAAGACTGTAGATAAATCCGTAGGTCAGCTCCATGGTGCGAACTATTCTCCGATGCCGCTGATCATTATGTAGATTCGCAAGTAAGACGCGACTTATTGAAGAAATTCCATCTGATCGTCGTGGCACTGATATGACGAGCTAGTGGTGCAATCATGTTCGTAGAGCCCAATGCTAAGGTAGAGAGCGATGGGTGGTGAAACGGGACCTGTGAAGCCCGTATTATTGAAGTAGACCCTGTGACGAGGATAGCGTAGATGACTGTCGAGCTGACGCGAATGTAGACATGCGAGTTGCAGCTTTAGCCTTGTGAGACTTAAAATCGATGGATTGTACAACATGGCGCTGACTCCTGCGTATTGCATCAAAAGATAATTAGTATTCAAGAGTGATACCACTCATAGCTGAGACGAGTGGGGGCATTTACATATGGGATGAATTTTTGCCAGATACGAGGATCGAAGAATCCCGCGCGCGGCTTGAGCTTGAGTACTCAATATTCAATGCCAAACTCCCGAGTCGGGTGGACTTTCCATGCCAACTCCAGGACGGTTCTCTGGTGGTGGTAGTCCAACCCATCGACGGTCGCAGATTCCTTGGGTCCTTATTGATACGGAGTCCATTTGGACATATTGTAGGATGTTTTTCGTGGGACGTGGAACCACGATTGAGTTTTAGCAATGCTACAAAGATATAAGTCCCGTCGAGTTGTTCTACAAAAGACGCAAAGAGTGACGTCTGTCAGATGCAAACTTCAAAAGACTTGGGAGGAACGGGTTTCGCACCGAGAGATTGGGAAGTGGATCACCTTGCCTCTGGTGTCCTCTACGTCATCGGCCTTGTAG
This sequence comes from Chalciporus aff. trinitensis, assembly GCA_038089015.1. Taxonomy (NCBI): domain Eukaryota; kingdom Fungi; phylum Basidiomycota; class Agaricomycetes; order Boletales; family Boletaceae; genus Chalciporus; species Chalciporus aff. trinitensis. The sequence goes on along the minus strand of JBBPJZ010000383.1, from coordinate 9,573 downwards.
TCTAGAGGTACGATACTTGCTTTGGGCGGCTGCGCGACTGCAAGTGGCCTGGGTTCGATTCCCAGCAAGGCCCTGAGATATTTTTTTCCCTCTGGAAACCCGTATCTCTTAGACCACAGTTCGACGTCCGACGATCACGATTCACGATGACAGAAACACGAAGCTATGGCGCAAGCTCTACTCGATAATTAATTGGTCTTTAATGCCGCTACTTCAGTGACAACTGCTTCCCCCGAACTCGCTCACATGATTAGCTCTGGCCAAAGGGGATTAACATGTTCGCAGCCGCGTCTTCGCCATACGCCATGGCTCCGCCCCCCTTTATCCACGGTAATTAAGGCGAACGAGCCAGATCGAGCCCGTCTTATAATTATATAACTACCATGTCTGACGCCTCTGATTCCGCAGCGGCCCCAGTCGTCGAGCTGATCCGCTCCATCCCCAAAGAGTCCTATCTCTCTGACGACATTGGATCATCGAGGACTTCGCGAACTTCGGTCTTGATCGGTACGGACGTTCATCTCGTGAGTATGGATTTCCAGTAAACGCCTTTTTTAACAGATTGGACCGGTTTACATCTCTAATTTCTTTCATGGTCTCGAGCTTGAGACACCCGATTCAATAGGTTACGCCAGAAGGATGATGTTCATTCATGCGCTACATTTTTTGGTTGCGCAGTTGAGGTTGCTCAACGGGTTTATCTTTCACTCGCAGTTTGGAGAACTTTAGAACATCATCAAGCGCTCCGGAGCAACACTGATAGGTATCCAAAGCTCGGATCAGCTTTCCGTAATGTAGCCGGGGATATTTCAGTGTTTCACGTTTTCCCCAAACGTGATCCCTCGTCTTGCTTCGCAGTAAATACTCACGAAATCTCGCTGATGAAGTTTAAGACGGGGCACTGTGGGGGCGATGATGACATCGTTAGACCCTTAGATGATCTCATGGCGTTTGAGGTATCCGGACACGTAGGGAAGCCAACCTGGGGACCCGGACAAGCATATTGCTGTTCGTCGGATGGGAGTCTGTGGAGGCAAGCTAATGAAAAGTTAGATGTTCTCCGACCCTGAGCATTCACGAATGGAACGATGTAGGCACACAAACAGGTCCGTGTGCAGGTGGTGGCGGAGGTGTTATCAAAGAAAGTCCTCGGAAGGTTTGGCCTGTATGTGGAGGGGGTGGACGAAACATGTGAAACTCAACAAGTACTCACTGAGTCCGACATGACCTCTTCATCCGACTCTTTTGTTTATCTAGGAGAGACTAGGCATGTGCTTTCCTGGTGAGGGTTACGGGCTATCGGGCTGTATTGGTATGAAAGGCCTGCTTCTGGGCCGATCATGTGGAACCTGGCGGCGTTGATGGGGTACCACATGACCGAGGAGGTGACCCAGGTCGCTGACCCACTTGGGCTGAATTTCCAAAATGTCAGGTAATATTCCCGTGTGGGGAAGCTAGTGAGGTCATCTTGGACTGGCTCGTTAGCTATAACCAGTCGAGCATCTGCCCCCAAGGATTCATGCTAGCTTTAGAATCTGGGAGCTTGCATCGGCGCAGCTGACCCCATGGTCGCCTGGACTTCTATGGGACTATACCTATCTCAGCGTGGTGTTTGATAAGGCGGACCAGAAGTTCCGCCTTGGGACTGATTCCGTTACCTATTCGATACTCTCCTCTGACTCGACGAGGTCTTGTTCACTCGGCGATCGGACCATCTGATCATATTTATTCCGATCCTATATATATTTACCCATCCTCTATTTTTCCTTGGATTTTCTTCCTTCCTTCCTTCCCCTTCTACACCCAGTATGCCCAGTGTCTTCACTCACGAGTTTGATACCCCCGCCTACAAGGGCAGGGTTTCCTTCAGCACCGGCCTCTACATCAATGGCCAATTCGTTGACGGTTCTGATGGTACCACTATCGAGTAAGTCGATCGCGCTATCTTATCTACGCGGCCGCTGATTTTTGTCCTGCTCAGCGTAATCAACCCATGTACGTTTGATCTCCGTCTAATTCGCGCTGATTACTAACATCGCCACCGTGATCGTGGCGATCAGCGACCGGAAAAGTCGTCACCAAGGTCTCAGAGGCCACCTCAAAGGATGTCGACATCGCCGTCGAGGCCGCTCAGAAGGCATTCGATACCGTATGGGGTTTGAAAGCCTCTGGTAACACGCGCAGCAAGCTCCTCTACAAACTCGCCAGGTTGATGGAGGAGCACGCTGACGAGCTCGCTGCACTCGAGTCTCTCGACAACGGTGCGCTCTTGATTTTATTCAATCTCGTTAGTGTGCTGAATCTCGCCCAACAGGTAAAACTTTCCACTGGGCAAAGACCGCTGATATTGCTGGATCGATTGATTGTATCCACTACTACGCCGGTTGGGCAGACAAAATTCATGGTCAAGTTCAGGAGGTGGGTGGCATTTCGGATGCTATTCTTACTTAAAGCCACTTCTCACGGAGTCTTTCAGACCACTGAAAAAAAACTTACTTACTCTCGCCACGAACCCATCGGCGTCGTTGGCCAAATCATTCCATGGAACTTCCCTCGTGAGTGGACTGCCAATTTGTTATCGTTATGTTGACTCTAATGATCTTCCATAATAGTCATGATGTTGGCCTGGAAGCTTGGCCCTGCTCTTGCAACCGGAAACACCATCATCCTCAAGCCCTCCGAGTTCACTCCTCTTACTGCTATCCGTATGTGCCACCTCGTGCAGGAGGCTGGTTTCCCTGCCGGTGTCGTCAACATTCTCACCGGCTACGGTAACACCGTCGGCTATGCCATCTCCCACCACATGAAAATCGAGAAGGTAGCCTTCACTGGCTCAACCCTCATTGGTCGCAAGGTCTTGGAGGCATCCGCCAAGACCAACCTCAAGAACGTCACTCTCGAGTTGGGTGGAAAGAGCCCTAACATCATCTTCGATGATGCTGACCTTGACCAGGCTATTAATTGGGCTGCGTATGGTATCTTGTGAGCAGCCTATTCCTCTTGTGTACCCGGGGACTAAGTGGATTCTGTTGCGCACAGCTGGAACCACGGTCAGACATGCTGCGCTGGGTCACGTATCTTCGTTCAGGAGGGCATCTACGACAAGTTCCTCGAGCGCTTCATCGAAAAGGCACGCACCCTCAAGGTCGGTGACCCCTTCCAACTGGACACCTGGCAAGGTCCTCAAGTCTCAGAGATCCAATTCAACGTAAGCTCCCTCGATACACAACGGGTCGTCCTTCTAATGCACATATTCACAGCGCATTATGGACTTCATTGAATCCGGCAAATCTGAAGGTGCAAAGGTCGAGGTTGGCGGTGAACGTCAGGGCACGGAGGGTTACTTCATTAGACCTACCATCTTTACCAACACCAACCCTTCCATGAAGATCGTGCAAGAAGAGATCTTTGGTCCCGTCGGTGTCGTCATCAAGTTCACGGACGAGGAGGACATCATCAGGCAGGCCAATGAGACAGTGTACGGCTTGGCGGCTGCTGTGTTCTCTCAGAACATCAACCGGGCGCTCAAGACTGCTCACAAGCTCAAGGCCGGAACTGCATGGATTAACTGCGTGAACCAGCTGCACTGCAACGTTCCCTTCGGTGGGTTCAAGCAGAGTGGTATCGGAAGGGAGTTGGGTGAATACGCCTTGCACAAGTTCGTACACCTTCAAATTGTCTATTACCTTCTCACTGATGCATCTTGGCATTGCAGCTACACTGCTGTCAAGGCTGTTCACGTCAACTTCGACCACACGCAGGACTGAGGGCACAGTGTGTCGTCGCCCCGCGTAAGCGCAAGCAGAAGTCGAGCTGTACATGTATCATTATGCTATCTCGCCATAAATCCATTCTTGCATGAAACATCACTCTAACTCGACACGGATTGGCGTTGAACGTTGAACGTTGAACGTTGAATGCTGATGTCCGGATGTGCGATGCTCAATCTACTCACCATAACATCAACATGTCAATATATGTACGATCAGAGCTGATCAGAGACGCTATTCTTAAAATGAAGCTTTGAAGTCCTGAGCTTTTTCAACTTTGACCGACCATCACCTACTATAAGTAGTATTGTTTGCCCACTAGCCTACTTCAGGCTATGTATAACTTCTGACAAAGTTGTTAACGACTAAGAAGGCCCCACGATTCCCAAGACTGCAAAGCTCGGCTCCAGAGTGGTTGACTCACTTTGCGGGAGCACCAAGGGTCATACCGGTGGGTTCAACCCAGCTTCAGGTGCAGGAGCGTAGCGGGCCCCTGCACGTCAAGGCTTGTCATAGGAGCAAGTTCGGCATGGGACGCCGTTCATGTCTTAGTCAGTATTTTGCATGCGGCGGGCGTGAGTCATCAGTGACCTTCCTCATCCTCACGCTGTCACTAATCCCCAGGCATAGCTCATCCGGACGGGCTAGAAGTTGCTCCTTGCCCCCTTGCAAACAAACTGGAGAGCAGAGCATTCGTCTCCACTTATATTCTATTCTACACCGAGATGGTAAGCCATCTACGCAATTGTCCTCTGTCTATGAGTCGAGTCACAGGATCCACGGAGCGCCTGGGGATGCTGATCTGTCATCGTGAGTACGCTGCGGAGGCAAATTCGCATTGAATGAACAAGGCACAGACGAGCACAGGAATCAGGACGTTTCCCGAAACCCTTAAGCTGGCATATTTACAGCTGAGAAACATGCGAGATCTCTGTCCCAGGTATCGATTTCCGCGCGAGCTAATCGCCACATCACAGTATCATCAGATCAGCTCCAGACCCTTTTTGTTTGATTGCGGACACGGTCATGCAAGGGGTCACAGCAACTTGCGCTTAAGGTGAACTGGGAATTTTTGTTGCTAGTCGATTGAGGATATAAGAATGTGTCGTGAAATCGTGTCGAGCAACACTCTCTTTCCTCAAAGATCGAGAATGGGTTCCTGGACGCAGACTTACCCAACTCCTGGACATCGTGTCTGGCAGCGAGCTCTTGGATGCACGGAAGCCGTGTTCCACTGGGACAGTGTCTTCAATGGAACAGCCGATACGGTCATGCACGCTCACCTTCGCATCGCACAGCCTGCTGAAGTCAACACTTACTCCTGCGCAAATGTGTGCCGGGCATGGTCATCTATCAAACTTCGCTTTCCTCTCCTGGCGGCAGAGGTGCAAGAAGACCAAGCCTTACGCTTCGTCGTTCGCGAGGAAAACGTGACTTCTCTCCGGAACGAGGATGTCACGTTTAGCACTGTGACCTCTTTACATGGTGCGGAACGGTTCATAACGGACATCCTCGACGGCCCACGGCCACTTTCTCCGAAACTACTCGCCCGAGTGTACGTGCTCCGGCGAACGGATCAACCTCTTCATATCCATGTGATCCTCACTATCGCGCATTGCATCACGGATGGACCTTCGACGAGCACGATCCTGCGGACTCTTTTCCAGACGCTTTCATCTCCGTATGATCCCTCTCCGTTCGTCATAGGGACGAGACTGGAGATGTGCTACCCGCTGGAGAGCCGGGTACAATGGGATGAGTCGCCCCTCTGGAGACGAAGATGGAAGAAGGCAATTGGGTACGCATTACATGCTATCCGGCTTTCCCGGTTCAAAGTAAGGCAAGCATCTGGGTCAATCACCAAGGGACTAACAACGAAAGTAGGGTGGCCATACACTTCCTGGAAACTTCACCACAGCAACGCGACTCACATCTGCAAAGTCGCGTTTCCAGTATATCGACTTCTCCCCCCGATTATCTGCAATGATCCTCTCTAATTGTCGGCGATACGGTATCTCCATCACCTGCGCGTATTATGCGCTCAGCCAGGTTGCGCTGTCGCGTGTTCTGTGCCGGCGGTATATCAGGGGAGAAATACCGGAGGAGGAATGGGAGTATCGGAAGCGAGAGCCCATGTTCTTCAATGCACCCATCAATCTTCGGCCCTATCAGGACCCAGCCTGGTTTCAGAATGGTGGATCGGGGGAGGTAGGAATCAACGTCAGCTTCGCCCAGTACATTCTCCCTTTCATGCCGCTCGGTGTTATGGCCAGAATGGGTGCGGCCGATTGCGAACTGGTGGATGGGGCACCGTGTTTCCCGGACTTAATGTCATTCGATCGCTTCATGCATCGATGTGATATCGTGAAGAGACAGGCTGAGAATCTTTTCAAGCATCCTCGCTTCCTCGACATCTGTGTTACGGGATACAATTTTAGGGTACAATCTCGTCAGGCTGCAGCGGAGGCTTGGCGTGCGATGGAAGAACGTAGTGTGGATAATGGACAAGATCAGGGATGCTCTGTTCCTGTGCCATCTCTTGGTCCGATTATTACGCAGGTTGGATCCAGTCTTGGGAGTGTGAGTGCCAAACCTATCAATCGTCGTCACAGGCACTCACGCGGGCATGACGATTGCAGATGGACCATATGGTACCCCTGGATTATCCGTTGCCAGCGGAACACAGGCTATCTCCCCTTTCTCCGGAGCACCATCCACATCGTGCCGGCTACCCAGTCCAGCCCATTCCTGACGGGGTCGTTCGGGAATGCAAAACTATTCAACTACACGTCGAGAATTGGCGGACGCATTTACGCACAAGGCCGGCCGAGTTGTACCTTGGTTCGTACATCGCACTGGGTCAACTGCAATTTTTCACGTTTTACGACGAGAATGTGTTTGGAGCGGACGTTGTGAAAGAGTGGTTAGGTGAGATTAGGGATGCTGTACTGTTCTACTTGGGAGATAAGCTCGGAGATGCACGAAGTGCTAGTATTCCTGTGTCAAAGTTATAGAGTTCTAGATAGGTGTACACTAGAGAACGATGGGAGACTACTACCCCTGTCGAGTGTGACGTGACTCGTCGGATGTCACGCCACTGTGATTGTGCGCTTCCCACTTGAGACGCGTCTTGTTGTAACTTGAGTGACGGTCAGTGTCATGGCCGTGTTCGACGGTGTCCAGTATACACTCTCGCCGTCACTGTCACCAAGCAGAAAACACGAGTTATCCTCACTACTCGACGTCAACGGCGCTGTAAACCATCCACCATACACACATCTCATCGCCCTCGCCGCCTCCCACGGCCACAATGATATCGACCAGTCGGACACGTCCCTCAAAGTCGTCAGTGACCGTTGGGTTGACCGAAGCGTGGTGATGGGGAAGATTCAGCCGTGCGTTTACCCGTGGGCACTCTGTTTTTCCGTGGTTAACCAACTTGTATTAGAGAGCAATATTACTCCCCTGACCCTGCCATGATCTTTTCTGGCGTAGTCGCCTGTGCTACCGACGTGTGTTTCGCGTTGATGTTTTTCCCGTATCTTTCCCTAACCACACTTTCAGTTGTCGGCTGCAGACCTGGAGGTTCTCTCAGCCGGTATAACGGCGCTTGGAGGTCAATGGCGTATCGGCCTCACTCGTGATGTGACCCATCTGTTTGCTCTTCGTCCAGGGAGCGACAAGGTACTGTAGCTTGCACCTTTCCCTCGGGGTTATCTCACATGGTTTACAGTACAACACCGCGCTTCACTTTGCTCCCCAAACGCACATGTGCATTCTCACTCCGCACTGGTTCGACGACTCTGTTCGTCTGGGCCGTCGCCTCCCAGAAACACCTTACTCTTGGCCAGATCCACCTGTGTTGCGCCCAGGCGCGACTCTCCAGATCGAAGACGACCCAAATGTGACGGATAATAGGCAAAGGCGAAAACCGGGTACAGAGGGAGATGCGGAAGCAGAGGAGGGTCCGAGCATGAGTAACGAGGGAGAGAAAGTAAATGTTTGGGCTGGTAGAAGAATACTGCTCTCGTATACTCTCGAGTTGAGCAACAGCTCTCGAAAAGCGATGGAAGCGGGCATCCGGCGGGCTGGCGGCGTAGTAGTAGCCACTCCGGGCGATGCAAACGACGACGTTGAGGAGAAAGCTGTCGATGAATGTGACGTCTTGATCACACGATGGAGGAGTAGTAAAGCTTATTTCAAGGTGCGCTGAGTCTCGTAATCAGGACTGTGGTGCTGACATTTGGGATCTCAAGGCAGCCCGTGCGTCCCTTCTTATTGGGACGTTGAATTGGCTGTTAAGCGTCGAATCTAGTGGCACGCTGTACTCCCCTCTCGACTCATTGTTGTGGTATCCCATCCCTAAGGGTGGAATTCCTGGGCTGATCGATGCTGTAAGTATGCTCAACCCCCCGCGTTTTTTTCGATTTGCATCCCCACTAACTTTCACCAGGAAATATGCCTCACAAATTACACCGGAGCAGCGCGTGATTACCTGAAACGCTTGATTGGCCTGATGGGTGCAAAGTTTACGCCAAGTATGACCATTGAGAACAAGGTGCTTGTTGCGGGATTGTGAGTCGTATGCATTTGTTTGATCCCAAACTCCCGTTGAACTTGGCTCGCGTGTTTTGTATATTTTGCATTTGATGACACCTAGTCAGCCGTCGCCAAAGTCCACTCGAGCTTTAGCTTGGTCCATTCCAGTCGTAAACCACACATGGTTAGAAGACTGTTTCGTTGAGTGGCGGTACGTTTTGTTCTCTTCCACTAGCCTGCCTTCTTTCATGATCCAGTAACAGTGCACTGACCGTTGGCCTCGAACGGTACATCGTTTATCCTCCCGGTATTGACTTTGGCAAGATGCTGATGACTAGAAGCAATGAATGTACATATCATTTCTCACTTGACACGCATTTGCCCTTCTCAAACTCGGCATTTAGCTTCACCCAGTGCAAGTGTGCTTGCTCCAATGGTCGGTGGAGGCGCTGTGCCGGGTGGGCGTGGTGTTGGCGTCATCGACATCGACTATGAGGAACAACGCGACGCTGAATACCGGGAACGCAAGCTTCCCGAAAATGCTGCGGCAGCTAGCGGCGGCGCTGGTGTTTCGGCAGGGGCCCGTGGAAGGTCGCGTCGCGGCGAAGAGCCAACTACCGAAAAAACATCGAAAACAGCTCCTCGCGCACGCTCGAGGTCTGCCAAAGCAACGCCATCTGTCAAATCTAGAGGTGAATCGGCGTTGGGCGCATTTGTCGACCAAGTGATCGAGATTCGAGATGACGACGACGCCAATGAACCGGGTGGCTCCCGCACCAAGCAGGCACAGACCAAGTCTACAGGCAAGACGCCTTCAAAGCCCCGTGGTGTTCCGAAACCCGCTTTGTCTGTCCCTCGGGGAACCTCGGCATCCATTAGGGATGCCAGAGAGGTAGAAGAGGTCGTCGCACTCGACCTGGATGCCGAGGAAGAAGCCGATGAGGTAGTCCGTCGGGATAACGAAGAAGACATCCATCCGTCCCGCGGAGCCAATTCTAAATCGGCCACGAAAGACAAGGGGAAGTCAAAGATAGCCAATGTCAATGGCAACCCGCTGGACCAAGAGAAGTCCAAGTCTACCTCCAAGTCAAAGCCTGCCCACGATCGACCAGAATCTCCGCTACCGGGGTCGAGGTCGTACCGCGAGAAGGCCAATGTTGTTCACCGCCGCGGTTTGGTTACCTCTATGGTGCAGCAATCGGACGTGGAGAGCGAGGTCGAAGTACAGGAGATCGAACCCACGGAGGACAAACGGGGTGCGTCG
>JBBPJZ010000382.1:0-21705 GCA_038089015.1 Chalciporus aff. trinitensis | reverse complement strand
CATATTTAAAGTTTGAGAATAGGTTAAGGTTGTTTCAACCCCAAGGCCTCTAATCATTCGCTTTACCACATAAATCTGACAACGAGTTTCTGCTATCCTGAGGGAAACTTCGGCAGGAACCAGCTACCAGTAGGTTCAATTAATTGCTTTACCATACATCTAGCTTAAGTGTAATTTGTGCATCTATCTGTTAACATTCTTTCTCAATCCAAGCATTGCTCGAAGCTATACAATAAGGTTTGTGGTCCCAACACTCCACCCTATAAATAAGCTGGATATCTAAAATACAGGAGGTTCCATGAGGGAAGCTAATCTAATGAAAACTCTCCAATATCCTAACCCCAACCATGAGTTAACCCCAGTAGACATCTACATACTTGAAAATGCCTCAGAATGGCTCAAATAGAAGGCAATGGATAAGAAGCCTACCATGTTGATCTGCTCCCTGATGGCAATCTAAGTTAATGATGCAAAAGTTGTTACCTGCATAGCCAATGGAACTGCTGGTCATGCACACTATCAGAGCCCACTACAGCGCGTCATATGATAGCCCACCTGAACCACCAGCCGATTGGATGGAATCTGGACTCAGCCTTGATAGTACGTACCCGCAACAAAGGCATGCGCCTGTCAAACACCGATGTCCTTGTGTGGCGGCGTTATGCTGTTCATATTCCTCCTGGACTAACCCCGTGAACCCACCGATACAATTCAACAAAGCTACCCGGATAGTTGCAGCAGCATTGTGGCTTAGACTGAAGTGGATATATGGATTTTCGATCTGACATTGCGCAAGCTGAAAAAGTTCACACCCCCTGGGGTCAGCCCTGGTTCTGTTCCATCAGGCAAGCTGTTTTGTACAGGTACACATCCTAGGTGTGCTGAGGCACCCCATCAGCGACACCGCGAAGTAAGGTGAAAGACGGCTTACAAGTTCTCACAAGTGGGTGGCACCTTGCACCATTCGTATGCCTGTCGTATCCAGGCGTTCGTCGTGCCCGATATGACCTGGTGGGTTACATTTCAACGGTAGATGTAGATGAGTGAACGAGACCACATATTTGGTGAAATACGTGCACGGAGCCAATTTTTCCAGATGGCAAGTTGACCGTACCCGATCTGACTGAGAGCAGGTCTGCGGTGTTCAATGAATAATTCCGGGGCAACCGAGGGTGATACTCACTGGGACTGGGGATGTAGGCTGCTGTTGACTGCAGGAGCGGCACGTTCATGAACAATCTAACTGACTGCACACGGACAGCAGGTAAGAAAGATCGCGGAATGGTCAGCGAATGTTTTCAAGGTGGTCGTGACGGGGACGTACTTAGATTCCTCACTAACCCTACGATCAAGGTGGGCGTGCGTTCTTCCCATCGCAAAGGTTGCAACGGGCTTGCCACTGGAAGCGATCGAGGTGATGGTGAATCCGTACGAGCATGCCGGTGCGTCTGGAAAGCGTCGAGCGAGCAGGGAAGTCAACGTATGTTTGGATGTACACCGAGCGAGTTTGTGACATGGAGATCAGGGAGAGAGCATTGACGTTGTCTGATGATCGCACAAGAGATAATGAAGTTGGCAAGAGCGAGAGTGAAAGTGGGAGATAAACGAGGCCCAAGTGATGGAGGCTGTCACTCGCCGCTCGCTGCAAGTTTGCTAGTGATCTACTCACATAAATGCCCTGGCGGGCCAGAGTGAGCACCTGAGTGCTACCGGTGACCATGCTGTGATTACGCACGGACTCAACCTTGTTGCATGACCATTGACAAGACGCATGCCAACAGCTCGATGATTCTTACCTTCACTGGTGCTTCGTCTCTCACTCGAATTTGGGAAGGCCTCGGGTGATGACAGTGGATATGTTGAACTTCTGGCGGTCTGTTACACTTTCTTCGTTGTGAATGTTCCCATGACATCTGCTTCATTCTTTTAGGCTTGCCCCAAGCAACCCCTCGTTTGACAGCCCATCTCGCGGTAGTTCTCTCTCGACGTCGCCTGCGAAGCACCCAGAAGATCCCGTGTCCTGCCACCAGTCGACAAGAAAAATCTGTGAAGCTACCATTCCTCTCCCACCCTCTCAAATTGACCCAGTCGGCGGACACCTATCCCAACCGCCATACATCAACCGGAGGCAAGCCAGATGCGAAGCGTCTCGTGCCAGCCCATGCGTACGTCTGACGTGTAGGCGCAGCCCTACTTTGCAGCCACACCACGGGAGACCAAAGAAGAAAACCAAAAGAACCTTCAGAAGTATGGTCTCCCGATTTATTTGCCATGTGACGCTCTAAATCGCACACATACGTTCCCAAGTCTGCTGACTCGCTGCGATGTCCGGTCACCTGGACCATCCTGTCGACCCGCCCCTACCTCGCATTCTCACGTAGAATCCGTTATTTCCTCTCCAGTGCGGTTTCTTCAATTCCACACCCCGTCTATCGCATGAGTTTGCTTTTCCCCCATGACGGATAAACACATCTTCGATTCCGCAGAAGGCCTCGTCCTAGCTTCGTTAAAGGGAGCGGTGGCACAGAATCCGGCATTACGTCTGTGCGTGCCCTCCTCTTCCTGACATACTCATGTTGACGACTCCTATCCGCAACCCAGACACACGCAGACGAAAACAGCCTACATAGCCCATCCGCCAACATCAGTCCGCATAGCCGTCATCTCAGGCGGCGGGGCTGGTCACGAACCCGCTCATGCAGGCTACACCGGTCACGGCATGCTCACGTCCTCGGTCTCCGGTGACATCTTTGCCAGCCCGAGCGCAAAGCAGATTCTAGCAGCCATCGAATTCGCTGCGTTTGCAGGTATGGATAGTGAGAAAGGGGACAAGGCAAGAGATGTGATGATCGTGATCAACAATTATACGGGAGACAGACTCAACTTTGGGCTCGCTATCGAGCAGGCGCGAGCAAGATATCCCGGACTAAAGATAACGTCCGTCCTTAATGCGGACGACGTCTCGCTTCTCCCTCAAACGCGAGGAGAAAAAGCAGAAGGGAGCTTAGTGGGTCCGAGAGGACTCGGGGGCAACATCTTCGTTTGTAAAGTATTGGGTGCTTACGCAACCTTTGGAGCCCAGGGAGGTGTGTTGCCTTTCCATACTTTTCGACTGCTTTCCACTTAGGACGACGGCGTTGCTAGCTTTAACTCCATCCACATCCCCGCGACCTACCCTTGAGCGGACGAAGCTGCTCGGTGATGCACTCGTAGCTCATCTACGAAGCGTTGGCGCCACACTGGGTCATTGCCATGTCCCTGGTCGAGGACCTCACACTGGTATTTCCGATCAATACGTGCAACTCGCGACCCGCTCATCGTTCTTTGCCAGCTTCTGAAATCATCCCCAACACCGAAATCGAGCTGGGACTCGGACTTCATAACGAGCCAGGTGTACGTCGCGTCGCAGTTGCTTCTCCGGAGTGGTTAATTGGCGAGATGTCGCGGGTGGTTAGAGGGAGTGGTGGGGGTTGGCGTGGAGCGGATATCTACATCGGTAGGTGATTCAGTTCGTGAAGACCCCCCCTCGCATTCATCACCTTCAGAAGGGCAAGAACAATATAGTGCGAATGAGATATGGATCCGTCCCGGAGACGAGACCGTGTTGTTCATTAATAATCTTGGGGGCATTTCGATGCTTGAGATGGGTGCTATCGTTGAACAAGTACGAAAAGAACTTGGTAAGTCCCGGGTCACTCTACGTTCAGATGGGCGTTGACTGATAGCCACTGCATTGTATTGTTAAGCATCACATGGGATCGTACCAGAACGTGTCTACAGTGCACCCTTTATGACATCTCTCAATGCTCCCGGCTTCTCCGTGTCGATTGTTAATGTGACGAGGGTAGAAGAGATTGTGAACGGTGCGTTATCCGTATTCTTCTCTACCGTCCCCTTCCAACGAAACGATCCCTTCAGCCGATTTCCCTGATGACACAATCGATTTACTCACCCTCCTCGATGCACCCACCGAAGCATCGTCGTGGGTTGGAGTGAGAGCATGGCCCCAGCGAGGTAATTGCCTCATTTCCCGCGAGCAAGGCAAGGAAGCAGAGGCCATGGACTCGCTCCAGCTGATTCGGACCTCCTTCGGGCTCACCTCGCCTGCAGTCAACGCAGGGGACAGCCAAGACTTTGGAGGTTACACTTGGACCAGTCTTGGGTTTTCAGCGGAACAAGTCGTGAGGGGCATTCGACGAGCATGTGAGAGCATATTCATGGCCGAACCCGATATGACGAGGTTTGACACCATCGTCGGCGATGGTGATTGCGGACACACGTTCTCTGGGGGCGGCAAAGGTGGGTCACATCAATTAATAACAACCAAATCGCCCATTGATCTCCTGTATATTATCGATAGCGGTGCTGGGGGCGTTAGATTCAGGTGAACTGGATCCCCGGCGGATGGATCCTGCTTCCTTCGTAGCAAAGCTTGGCGAAGTTTTAGAGGGGAGTATGGGAGGAACAATAGGTGCCCGTATGTCCGTTCTGCCTCTTTTTTGTCACCCGCTTATCTTGTAGCTAGTATTCGCAATTTTCTTCACTGCATGGTCGATTGCTTTGCGGAGAGGCCCAGTCGATTCGACATCTCCGCTCAATGATGCCCTTGTCGCGCTCGGAAAACATACCCCAGCTCGCCCAGGGGACCGGACCGTCGTCGACGCTCTCGTCCCACTCTGTGCGTCCGTGAAAGCAGCTCCGGGAGGACTCGAAGAAGCACTCGAAGCCACGAAGAAGGGCGCAGAGAGCACGAGAGGGATGAAGGCGAGGCTTGGGAGGGCTTCGTACGTGACCACGGATGCAGAGGGAAATAGCAGAGTACCGCCAGACCCTGGTGCGTGGGGTGTTGCTGCCCTTGTGGAAGGATTTGTTCGAGGGGTGCAGGATAGCTCGAACGTGGCCGTATAGCGGTGCATGGAGTGTAGCCACGTAGGAGAACTCGAAATCCATTGTATTCCATGGACATATACTTGACTCTACTCAGAGTGGTAGTGTTGTACTTAGTACGTGGTGCTACGTAGTCGTTCAAATTGGAAGGTGCCATTTTGACCGCGCTTCAAAGTTCCACGTCTCTGCCAACCACACCCCGTAGACCTCAGCACATCTTTCTAGTAAACAAGATGGTCAGTCACATTTCTATCATCCTTTTCACGTCGTCGTCGTGCTCAATGAACAATCTATTTCACAGCCGTCCGCAACGACGACAGATGCAGTCCCCATCGAGACCGCACACGAGGATATGATCGTACGCACGCATTCCGAACTCCAGCTACTACCGCGTACTCATTCTGCTCGTCTCTCCTTTTTCATTTCAAGCATGACGCCCAGCTGGACTACTACGGAAAACGCCTCGCAACCTGCTCATCCGATCGTACCGTCAAGGTCTTCAACGTCGTCGATGGTGAACCGTCAAAGTCAGGAGGCCAAACACTCAAAGGGTTCGCTTTTCGCGTGCACATTCGAGGAATGAGACCGCTGATCCACATCTCTTCTTCTTGTCCACCACTAGCCACACCGGTCCCGTTTGGCAAGTCACTTGGGCCCACCCCAAGTTCGGTAACATCCTCGCGTCATGTTCATATGATGGAAAGGTGCTCATCTGGAGGGAGCAAACACAAGGACCCTCGGCTGGTGCATGGACAAAGGTGAAGGAGCACACATTACACACTGCTTCAGGTACGTATCCAACTTCCGCTCATCCACACTGATGTATCCAACACATGTACAGTCAACTCCATCTCTTGGGCGCCCCACGAGCTCGGTGCCATCTTGGCTTGTGCCTCTTCCGACGGCAAGCTCTCCGTCCTCACATTCAAAGGTGCGTTGGTTCGCCACGCGTCTATACGGCCGAATCTCACAACATCCACCCTTATAACCAGATGACGGCCAATGGGTAGCCGACATCTTCAACGGCCACGCTATCGGATGCAACGCTGTATCCTGGGCGCCTGCTACCCACCCTGGCTCGCTCATTCATCCACAACAGCCCGGCGCACCAGCTCAGCCGGCCCCTTTCAAACGCTTCGCCAGCGCGGGCTGCGACAACCTCGTCAAGATCTGGGGCTTCCGTGAAGACACACAATCCTGGGTTGAAGAAGAGACACTCGAAGGGCACACCGACTGGGTTCGGGATGTTGCATGGGCACCCAATATCGGTCTTCCACGAAGCTACATTGCAACGGCCTCGCAGGTATGTATACAACGACGAGATCGAGTGTATTCGATGTTGACCAGTTTTGGTGAAGGACAAGTCGGTGCTTATCTGGACGAAAGATACTCCGACTGCGCCATGGGTCAAGACGACCCTCGATCCATCGTCGACTGCAGCACCCAACACTCCCGTGACTGCCGGTAAATTCCCTGACGTGGTCTGGCGCGTCTCGTGGAGTCTGGCTGGAAACATTCTCGCTGTCAGCTGTGGTGACGGAAAGGTGACACTCTGGAAAGAGAACCTAAAGGGCATTTGGGAGTGTGTCAGCGACGTGAACAGCTGAACACGTTCGCGTGACGATGCGACGTATAACTTACGCTTCCCTTTCATGTTGTTATAATAGACCGTATGAAACGATGACTAGACTAGCTGATCGATCAACTATGACTGCACGACCTTTTATCATGAGAGTTGTGGTATTCAATGATTGAGATGATAGATTAATGTGTATAGTATTCTAAGTTGATGCGGTAAACTCTAACAAGGTTGAGCGCGATGCAAACTGCCAAGGCTCTAGCATGCTCGATCTATGCAAATGCGAATGTCTATCTTCCATCCGTGAGGTCTACTTCTTGGCCTGAGGCATTGACTTCCTGTATGCTTCCTCAAGTTCCTTTTGCACATGTGGAAGAACGGGTTGGTGCGTCTACAAGTTCCTCGTGAGCCAGAACCAGCAACACGATAAACACAACAAAACGCACCCTATACTCCATACTGAACTCGCCCTTGCCTTGAGTGACACCCCGCAACTGGCTCGAGTACCCAAACATGTCGTTGAGAGGCACCTCCGCCGAACACGTAAACTCCTCATCCCGAACTTCACTGTCCAAAATCGTCCCGCGACGCGCATTCAAGCTCCCAATGACGGCCGCCTGGAATTCACCTGGCGCGACGACTTCGACGGTCATGATTGGCTCGAGAATGATGGGTCTCGTCTTGGCGTAGATTTCACGGAAAGCGGCAATGGTGGCGATACGGAAGGCGAGTTCGGAGGAGTCGACGATGTGGTAGGAACCGTCCTGGAGGACCATTCGTGCACCGACGATAGGATGTCCCGAGAGCGTTCCCTTCTCGAGGGCTTCGAACCAACCCTAGAACACAAATCAGGTGACGTCAGCTGACACCCTTCACCCCCCACAAGATGCAACGCACCTTTTCACATGCGGGGATGAAGTTGTGAGGAATATTTCCTCCCATTACAGTACTGATAAACTCCGTGTCCTTGCCACCTTCCGGATCGAAATCCATCGGCTCGACGTAGCCAATGACGCGCGCGAACTGACCAGCACCGCCAGTTTGTTTTCGATGAGTGTGGTAGAACTCAGCACGTTCCGTGATGGTCTCGCGGTATGCGACACGAGGTTTACCGCTTGCGACTGCGACACCGTATTCACGACGCATACGCTCGATGTAAATTTCGAGGTGAAGTTCACCCATGCCCGAAATGATGGTCTAAGGTACGACAGTGAGGAGGCCGAAAGGTGAGGAGCATACGACGTGAAGCGTACATACCTCCTTGCTTTCAGCGTCTATGTGGACTTTGAATGTGGGATCTTCCTTTTGGAACCGGTTTAGAGCACGAGAGAAGTTGGGAGATTCCTGGCCCTGAGGCTTGATGGCCAAAGAAATGACAGGAGCGGGTACAAACATGGAAGTCTTGCAGAATTGACGGTTAGATCAGCTTGCTGTCATCACACGAACAGGACTGACCATGGAAAAGCTTGATGATCCATCCGTGAATGTATCACCAGATGAGCATTCGACACCAAACACGGCGCAAATTTCACCAGGGCCAATGGAATCAATGTCCTATCATACGATTTGAATAAGATGAAATAACCGCGGAAACGCGTTGACGGACCTCCATTTCGTTACTGTGCATGCGAACCAAACGGGGAACCTTGACTCGCTTGTCCGTGCGAGCATTGAAGATGAACGAGCCCTTCTTCAATGTACCCTGGTACACCCGCATGTAAGTCAATTGACCAAATCTCCCCTCTTCCAGCTTGAAAGCAAGGGCAACGAGAGGTGCCTCAGCTGCAGGGACGAGTGGGACCGGTGGAGCTGAAGGCGGTAATCTCGTATCATGAGCGTTAACGACTGATTCCGCAGGGTTAGCCAGGTAAGCGCAGACACCATCGAGCATGGGTTGTACAGCCGTGTTCTTGATAGCCGAGCCGAGGAAAACCGGGGAAAATTTGAGACCAACTGTCGCACGACGGATCGCTTCAGCGAGCTGAATACTAGTGGGAGTTTCATCAACCAGAACCATGTCGGCGATTTCTTCGTCAACCTCGGCGAGCTGCTCAATAAGCTCAGCACGTTTTTCCTTGGCAAGGTCGATGACAGAAGCAGGTATCTCGTCTGACTCGACAACGTTGATACTGGAGCAGCTCATTAGTTCACGCGGCGGGTAAGGCAACCGAAAAGAAATCACCCTTTATCGCCCTCGTTGTAGATAGATTTCCAACGAACCAAATCCACGACACCCTTGAGCTCATCCTCGACGCCGATAGGAACCTGAACGGCGGCAGCGGCGATTTTGAGTTTTGACCGAATTTGACCGATTACTCTCCATGGGTTTGCACCTGGTCTGGATCACCCACGTAAATATTCCACACTCAATACATCCAATAGTCCGTACCTGTCCATTTTGTTGATGAAGGAAATCCGAGGAACGTTATACCGACGCATTTGACGATCGACCGTAGTGGTTTGACTCTGTACACCAGATACAGCACAAAGGACCAAGATAGCGCCATCGAGGACTCGGAGAGCGCGCTCTACTTCGATGGTAAAGTCGACGTGTCCTGTGTGTGATACTCGTTAGCGGCGGCGAACATTTGCTTTCCTCGAGGGCCACTCACCTGGGGTGTCAATGATGTTGATGGCGTACTTTTGCTTGTCTCCGGTGACGGGGGATAAAGCTTCCCAGTCGCAGAACGTTGCAGCACTCTGGATTGTGATACCCTTTTCACGTTCGAGCTCCATACTATCCATCTTGGCACCGACAGCGTCCCGACCACGGACCTGTGGGAGTTACATCAACGACGCGACGGCATAATTCATCTGGAGACACTAACCTCATGAATCTCTCGAATTCGACCGGTATAGAAGAGAATACGCTCGGTGAGAGTGGTCTTTCCGGAGTCAATGTGGGCAGAAACACCAATGTTTCTCTGGAAGTTTATCCGTTTGAGGTCGGTTTGAGAGAGCTCATACTTGGGGTAAGTGTACTGTGGTGTCTCGGCACCATCTGCGGCAGGTTCGGTTGCTGCTGCAGTCGAGGATGGACGCCAGCTCGAGCAAGAAGATGGAATGAACTTTGAGGTGGGTAGTCGTGGACGCGAGCAGCCCAGTGCCCAGCGCCATGAACTGGGCACCCCTCGCGCGAGTGTCTGCATGTCGACGCGGACGGTAATAACATCGAAAATTTGGAACGGCTGTTATCCCATTGGATATGAGAATAAACTGCCAAATCAGGAAATCTATCGTTCGCACTAGTCGGCCAGCTTGATGGGATCAACCTAGACACCAGACCTGCACCCGTATGCACATGAAAACTGATATGGATGAAATTGTATTGTATCAATTAGCAGAGTATTGACTATCGTAAATGGTCTGTATGCGTCATGGTTTCACCCAACCGTCAAAGCCACATAGTAGCGACTCCTCCGAGGAAGAGCGAGTACGGAAGATACAGGAATATGACGCCGCGCGGCAACCC
Organism: Chalciporus aff. trinitensis; assembly: GCA_038089015.1. Taxonomy (NCBI): domain Eukaryota; kingdom Fungi; phylum Basidiomycota; class Agaricomycetes; order Boletales; family Boletaceae; genus Chalciporus; species Chalciporus aff. trinitensis. The sequence continues at coordinate 11,767 of JBBPJZ010000382.1, read as the reverse complement.
TACATCAGCCCTCAGATCCTCACCAGCGAATCAACACCCAGAGATGGACTCAGCTGGGGAGAATCCGTAACGAAAGCGAGCCAGGCAGCGGCGCTCGTTCTTGTGAGCACCCCGAAGAGCACCTCGCTCCACCAACCTGAAACTAAACGATCTTTGCCAAATGGCTACGCTTCATTAGTTGGATGGACACTCAAGATACAATCCATGTAAAGTTTTTCTGTGTTTTATACTCGGCTTTTGAATCTCCGACAAATGTCACACCCGTAGCTGAGCCGGGCTCCTTGCACAGCGATGAAGCGTCTGTCAGTCCTTCCTAGACCAAGGGAATCCGTCTTTGCGGGAGCCCATGATCTGTATCGTGGGGATGCCAATGCAGTCTGTCCTCCAAATCTACGCGAATGCGTGCTCGCAATGGAAGATTGTTGTGAGGAGGTAATACAGACCACACGCCGATCAACAGCTGCACTCACTACAACCAGGCGCACGAAGCTCAACAGCTGCTCCGCAACGGAACCTTTGACTTACCGAGGATGAACAAGGTGATGGATAATCAAAAAGTAGATATCTGTTTCGTGTGTGATCTTCGGGTGAGCTGACTCGTGCTTCCAGGTTTTTCTCCTAATCGACGAAGGCACTGTGCGCAAGTACAAAGCAGACCTTGCGGACGAGATTGAACCGCAAATAAGCGAGCTCATAGACCGTACAGAGAAGGGTCTGAAGGTTCTCGCACGCAAGGAGGCTTTGATCCAAAGCAAGGTCCGTCCTCCGATTCCAGCACGAAGTCAGACCATTGAGCAAGTTCGTCGAATAGGTAGAAGCGGCACAGGCAGTACAATCGCGTGCAGCCACTGCACCCACGGCTAATAAACGCGAAGAGCGCAGGGTACAGATGCTATCAAAGCAACGCCAGAGACTCGAAGAGGAAGTCCGTGTCGTCGAGTCTGAAATATTGGCATTGGTAAGTTTCAATTGCGAGGCTAGTTCGATCCTCATCTGCCCTGTAGCAGAACAAGAAACCCTTGCGACCATGACTACATTTAACTATAACGTCTGTGCGCATCTAGATCTACGAGGCGATACACACAGGTTGAGCACAAATCAGCGTCACGCCGTGTTGCTATGCAAGACGTCCTCGCCTGTGGAATCCGGTTTGCTACCTTCTCTGTGTAGAAGGAAGTGATTCACGTGGGCCACGGCAGCGAGTGCGTAGAGTGCGCTCGATCTAATTCCCTATCTGGGTACTTTCTGTCAGGATCTGTCCATTTCAAGAGAATCATTTGAACGTAAATGTAGGCGTCTCACGACGCACGTAACACACATCTTTGACCAGCCAGAAAAACCCGCGATCCTCCGCGGTCCTTTGCAACCCCAACTCCGGTAAGCGGCGTGCCCAGGATCCTTATTCTTGGCCGGTGACCTTAGACGCTAACCAGACGATGGGAACGACCAGAGAGAATAGCGAGATGTTCTTCCCGGCGACTACTCTTACCGTTGTTCTACCTCGCTGCCGTCACTCTCGGAAAGCAGCTGCGCGAACTTCCAGTAACGAGGCGAAGATCCATGTATATTAGAAAGAGTACTGGATACACCAACTAAAGCCCGTATCATTGCTACTCACGGAGAAGCTTCGTAAGGATCCAGGTACTAGGTTTTACTCTTCAGCAAATATCACATGGATCAGGCCGTAAGTTCTACTATTCCCGAGGCTCATCATGGTTGTGTACCTTCTGATTACAGAACGTCAACAGAACCCGCCGCTCGCTATATGTACCTCGTGGATGCAAACGCCGGTCATTTACCTTGGCTGATAGCATCGCCTCCTATATCACGCTATGATGCTACCAGAGAGTGCACCAAAGGCCTTCTGATTTCATCTCCACAACTCCCATCCAGGCTGGTGAAAACCTAGATTATATCGCGATATCATCTTGATACCGCTGATTAGCCCCTTGACGTATTTCATTGTTGGAGATGGGGAAGTACACATCGAGAAGTTGGCTTCCCTTGTCATCCCACCACGTGATACGGAATGACTATGTTGGAGAGAAGATTGGGGTATATCAGGGTATATCCCTGTCAGGCTATCTCGGTATCTCTCGTCGTCGCTCCCCTGTTTCCAGAGCCGAAAATGGGGATAGACACATGCCTCCGCGAGCCTGTACTGTACCCCTGTTACAGCCAACCGCCCTTGTCCGTCCAAATTCGTTTTCCCCCGCACGAAGTGGGTTTCCCGGAAATGAGAAAGTTTCTAATGGAACAGCTTGAAAGGTGTACCCAACGCGCTTGCTCGGTCCTCGGTCCTCAACCCTTGGCCGGGCAAAATGTGCCTTCTTAGGAGTCGACCACTGTCAGACCTCCAGGGAAAATTATTGAGTGTTTGTTTACATCCAGGTTCCCAGCTGGATATCAGGGTTTAGAGTTGCTTTGAGTGCACAATGTTAGTGCGCACTCGTATGTACTCGAGATTCGAGTGCACATTAAAGTACCTCTCGCGAGAGACACCTGAAATTCAGAAAAGTCCCGGTTTCCACAGGAACGTTTTGATATATAGCGACAAGAACAATTCTATAGCTCAGTCCGTGGACCTACCGTGCGAACAAGAGATAAAAAGACAATCCCATTGGTCGCCACAGGTCCACGACACGGGGGGGCGCTGGGGTGAGTCAGCCCCAGCCTAGCTGAGTTGCGACTCTGCTAGTATATCACAACACTTGGATCATGTCTATCCCGAAATATAAGCCTGCTTGCGCCTGTAGTCTCCAGCGTCTTGTTCGAAAGGAACGTTTCATACTTTGCCGGAACCCTGGATGGTTTGTTCCAATGCCGTGTACCGTAGATCACCGCTGCATTGACTGTCGGTTGCGATCGCAATGCGACTCTTGACATTCCGAAGTGCTACGTGATGTCGTTGATGGAAGTAGCTACATTGCATCCCCCAGGTCTCCACTGGGCTCCTCTGCCAAAAAAAACTGAAACATTCGATAACCCCGAGAAGCCCAGGGAACGGACTTGAGGGATTTGGAGAGACCGAACGTTCTCGTACTACTTACTTATGCTCTCACTTGCCGACGCCGTGGTTGCCGAGCCAGGGTCAACTGCACTGAAAAAAAGTGTTGACAGTGAAACAGATTGCTTCCGTCTCGCTTACAGTGGAAGTATATCTGGTAGGTAGGTGGGGTTCTTGTTGCTGATTGGTCCCAGACTACTTGCTTGACCCTACTGACCTGCAAGCATAAATATCGCTTTTCGAGCTCCCTCACACGCTCTCCGGGAGCTCATCGACCTCCAACCATGGTCCAATGGCGGGATCCAACCGTCGAAGCTCGTCTCGGGGTCGCTGCGAGTGATGTAACTTTCTTGTTGTTGGGCTTGTATGGGTGCGTTTTCATTTTTCATGAGGGAAGGATGCCGTCTTACAAGGGTGTCTAGATGGGAGTACGCCGGAACGTGGGATGTGGAGTACGCACTCTTGCGTTCTCGCATGACATTTCAATGGCGGCTGGTATGTGGGCGTGTTTACCTCTTGTGGTCATCATAAAGATAACCCCGCGAAGCTCCCTTACCTGCTCGGACGTTTGTCCCTGCTTGTATGCCTCATTTTCATGTGCGTTTCTATGTATTCACCAGGGCCCTGCCGCAATTAAAAGCGCTTAGGTCAATGTCATCGTATTGGTCAACAAACAGCGTCGCTTGTTCCGGTCAGTTTCCCTCGTACCACGATGTGTGTGGCAACTTACCAGTCTGTTCAGCGAGCGTCCGTATTTCGGCTGTAAAACCACCCTTCTAACACACGCATATCCATTTTGCTCATATGGTTGCTTGATCTAGTTGGCAGGAGGCCTTTCCCTCCTGTGTGCACCACTGAATCTGATGGTCCGCACGTGAGCACCTCGAACTCGCTTTTAGCTGTATACACTGACACCCCACACTGAATACAGGTGGTCGATCTGGAAGGAATCGCATATCGTGCACTTTCTGCTGTCACTCATTACTCTTGGAAATTGGGTGACAGTTGCTGTTGGTATGAATATGAATTCATTGATACACTCTGTGTTGGGTTCTCATTGCTTTTTTCCGGACCAGACATAGCGACAATCGTACCTTCATGGACTGACAATATGTGTACCATTGTGCTCTTACAACCATCGATGACAACAATCTCTTACATTTATAGTGTGTCGTATTTCACCATTAAGCAGCGATTTACTGACATCTCATAAAACAATCAAGCTATATGCTACGACATAATAGTTCTCGCATTGTCTGTCTTTGCTTTAACACGAAATTTTTCAAGATCCCCTCTCCGGAAGCAGCTACTCGATCAAGGTTTTTTGTATTTCGCCGTCATGGCCGTATGTTATATTCCGGCATCAGTATGTGATCATTTTTGCGCCTACATGTCATCCTCTCCTCACCACGCGCAGGTTTTCTCTGTTCTCGGTGTCGAAGGTGGGATCAGCGTATGTTGACGTTCCCAACGACTGACTCGTGCACAACAGCTCTGGTGTCTCTCACCGGGCTTGTTGGTAAGTTCGTCACTTGTGACCTGTGTACGATGACTGACGGACATCAGCGACATGTGCAAGGTGATTCGTCACGTTTTACCAACACCTAATCACAATGTCCATCTAACATGTCTCATCCCTCAGCACCATCGCTTCGGGTAGAGTAGTGAGAAAACTACTCGGTTTTGATCCACCCAGTTTAAAGTTGAGTGTTCAACCGAATTCACGTCACGTTGCTGACACTGTGGACTCTTCATGACATATAGCAAGGGAGGAGGGTCTGACCAGTCCGACCAGTCCAACGAGGTTGCGTTCACCACACATATTCAGCTACCCACGGCGGGTTGTCGGTCTATCACGAGTTCGCATTCTGACTTTGTATGCACATGTTCGGCGGCTAGCTGAATGGACTTGTTTTCTTCCACGGCTGTCAGTAGAAAACCGTTCAATCAAGTGATGAACGAGGAACAAGTGCCAGGGCTGTGCTGGGTGCGTAGTCCCGAGAATAATAATTTTTTTGGTTCATTGCACGGCATGACGTGAACTACCGTGATTCAGCGGTCTATGGACCATGTGGATGCGTACTGAGATCATGTCGCGCATCGCTGACACGAACCATGACCAAGCTTGTCAAAGGCGACCTCAGTCACTCATTCGGCACTGTTCGGCGAGGTCTGAACGGCTGACTGCGGAACTTTCTTCCCAATTGGCAACTTGAAACAACTCTCTCGTAAGATGATGATAACCTGCTTCAGACTGCCATGTCACGCTTCACAGACCTTCACGACTGGTGCGGACGAATACTTTTTCCGACCAGCGGGGAACAGGCTCGTTATTAGCTGGCAAGTACACTCAAGACCCAAAAAAAACCGCAAGTCTAATGCAAATGATATATACAGCGTACGAACGCAGAGCGCCCAATCAGCAAAGCTGCCACATTTTGACATAGTCACTAGATCAGTGAATAGTTGTCAGCTCCATTTGCTGAGGCCGACGAGAAGACGGAACTGGAAAACGAGAACGGAGACGTACATGATGAACGACCGACTCTCTCCATCAGATCCCCAGGTGGGGTACCATTGATCCTGGGTTTCTGCGAATTGGCGCATCGCGATGTTGGAACCGTCCAGCCATGGTTTACCTCCCACGTTATCAGGGAACCACCCATTAGTACCTCCGACAGCAAGACTCAAGATAAGATAGAACGCTGGTAGACAATAATGAATCTCGGTTAGTGACAACTCGGAAGTCGGGACCGCAGCTTGCACGACCCGAATGGAGAAATAAACGTACGTTGGTCGAACGGGGTGGCGTTGGTTCCGTTTACCCAGGGGTTCGTGAGCACGATCGGTGTCGAGCCGTTTTCAACGACTGGGGGGAAGTCCCCACGGTAGAAGAAAGGTTCGTTGAAGCTCAGCTGGAGCATGTAGTGAAGCCTAGAGTCAACATAGATGCGCCTGAAGAGAACCCGGTCAGTATCGATCGCGGCCCCGTGGGCCTGTCTAAATTAAGGGACTTACAAAAAGGAGGAGTCCCATTCGAGAGCGTAAACGTGGAAGTCCTCTCCGTAGTCAGTCCGTCGTTGAGTCCACCAACCAAAGGTTCTCCAGCCGGCATTCAAGAACGAGAGTGGGCCCCAATTGAGTGAGCCACGAACGTAGTCAATTCCTCTACACGCGCTTATCAGTATACTCAACCCAAAGAGAAATGCGTCGCAATCTCACTGGTCAGGATATGAACGGCCATTGCCTCGAGACTCCATAATGTCGATTTCGCCGCTGAGTGGCCAGGGACCATATGTGTTGTTGACGGGGAGCATCCAGATGGCAGGCCATAACTACCATAGTGTTAGAACACAATCAATGTATTGCACAGAACCCCTACCCAGTCACTGTGCAAGTAGACTTCAGTTGATATTATACTATTGCCACGAGTTTGTGTCAAACTTACCCTCTTGGGAGCTTTGCCCTAACCTCAACGCGACCATATCGGATGCTAGCGCTATTTCTGGTGCTGATGCGTGCGCTCTGCACGGGGTTTATGACAGCGCCAGTGGTGGTATTGCTGACGGCACCGCATGCTTGATAGTATGCATTGGGGTCGAAAGACGTGGTATTGACCCCACCAGGTAAAGATTCGGGGTTTGTAACGTTGTAAGAGCAGTCAGTAAGGTTATACGTGTAACCGTTGAATATGGCCTCTGAGCCAATGGAATCTGAGGTCAGGGTCGGCGTTATGTAGAGGTATCCGTTCTGGACGTAGGAATTGTTCGTCGAGTCGGTGGTCATTTCAAATTCCCCATTTCTGTCGGCCAAAGGTGAGTTTTCGTGTCGGACAATGGGTGAAAGGAAGTACTTACCCAAATCCTCCAAGTTCCACCTCGCGGAACCAAGTACCGGAGCTGAAGACAGTGTTGGTGTCGGTGTCGAACTCCTCGTCCAACACCATGCACAAAGGGCCAGAGAGCATGGGCACGCTCTTGTACCCAAAGTAACACTGAATGCCAGAGGCCACGATGCCGAGAAAGGCAACACCGTACGTCAGGAAGTATGCGATCCGGGCATACGGATCCTTCTTCTTGAGCCACGGCTTTTCCAGGGTACTGGGGTCCTCGAGAAGCGTCGAACGCATGCGCTTTGCCTTCTTTTGGTTCAATGAAGGCAAGGTTGAATGAGCCGTCAGCGGCCGAGACGGCGGCGCTGCAAAGGTCTCACGTAATCGCATGCCTGAGGAGTTGCGACTCGGGGGATTGACAGAGCGACCGCCATAGTACGAGGAGGTACGAGGGACATCTGCACGAGGGACAGTCGAGACCCCATTGCGGGGTTCTGACTCGACCTCGCTAGCCATGGGCTGGACGGGGGGTGTTGGTTCCCTACTGGAGAGGTCAACGTTCGCGCTGTCTGTGGAGGAGAATGGGTTCGTCCCGGGAGTGGAAGGACGTGACGGACTCAGTGAAGAGAGGGAATGTTGGTGATGGTGATCGGTGCGGTCCGCACGTCTATCGTCATCGAAGTAGAAGGGGGACTGCACAGGGAACTTTACACCATCGAGACGACTGGAAGTGGACATCGTGAGCAGGGGGACTGCGAGTGAGTCTGGGTGCTTACAGCGTCTTGGTGGCAAGTGTGTTATATGATTTTCGCAAGCAAGGACAGCTGGCATAGGAGTTTGCTTGTCACCTTTGAACGTACTATGCAATTCCTGTCGAAGAGTCTAGATTGCCTTGTCGACAACGTGCGAAAAGAAAGGTACCGTCCGTTCGTTCAACGGAACCAAGAGATCGATTTGCATTTTCGATTCCAGATCGTGAATCTCGACATCTCCCTTCCAAACGGAGATTGATCGGGATTCATTGAAGCTACTACACATCCTCCTTACATCCCGGGTATTGTCATAAATAGAAAACGTATTACTGGTCACCAAGTGCCCGCTTGCTCAGATGTTGTTCAGTCAACTTCGCAATTTCCAGCCATGACATCGCTCAGGACCCATCGCCGAACACGAGTGATGTTGTACCTAGATTGCTAGCCCGGGCAGTGCTATTTTCAAGAGAGAGGAACGTCATCACGATAATATGCTGGGCCAGGGGTCAAATATCTACCGGCCCCGGGTACATGGCTATCCGGCGGCCGGCCCTTCCGAGTGGTTGGTCGTTGCCAGGACATGCACGTCACGGTTGAACCCAGACAAAGAACAAAGGGCATCATCTCTGGGCGCCGTCGTTGCCCATTAGTGGTCTGTCAGTCTTGGCCTTCTCGACCTCTGGTGTATTTCCAATAAATCATGTAGGTTAAATGAACGTTATCTTGACCAGAGGCATCCCGACGAAGAGTGCCTAGACAACATGGGCGCTATACGCTGTCCGCCGACTACACGGGGTGTGTATGCCCTAATCGACTGCGTCCTCGAGGATGGTTGGAGTCCAGACCTATTTTCGTTTCGTCATCGTCTCACTGACAGCGTCCTCTTCGTTGGAACGTTGGCCCAAAGCCATCCGAGGGAGATCGTTTGCTCCACGTGTAACCTGTAATAGCACCGGGAAGGACTTTTGACGCTCATAATAGGGAGCCGAACAATCATCAGCACACTATATGGCATTCTTTGTGGCAAGCAAAAGGAGCGGTTTATCTCTCAATGATTACCGCTCGATGAGTATGTTCAGGATCTGACGCACGGTCATTCGTGCGACATATGGTAATGAATTCTTGGCGGTTGCCCCACTGGTCCTGGGCTTCGATGAATAGCAAAGCCGCATTTCCAACCCCTGAACTTCTTTGTGTTATCTAGGGTGTGGTGCGATATGATCAAAATTCCCAGCCATATCTCCGTCCGTCTGATGAAACTGCGTCGAGGTTTGAGTACACAAAGTCCTCATGGTGGGATCTACGCCTTCGCATACTCCTTGGTAGCGTTTTGTCCGGAAATACCTTCTAGATGTCCAAGACGAACGACGTGGTTCAAGATCCTATTGATGACAGGATAACCATACGAGGGAGACAACAAGGGGCGGCATGCTAAACCCACTCTGGGAAAGCGAGGCAGAGCAGAATAGAAGCAATGATATACATGGTATACGTATCTTGGCAATGTATCGTGTTGAACGACGATGTGATAGCGGCGCCAGGATATCAGGAACATTCGTAGCCATCAGGGATGGCATGATAGCGGACATCCGTGCTGCGTATGTTTATCACAATGCTATGACTGAGGCATCTGTCCTATGGTTAATCCGCTGGAGGATCAAGACGTGAAAACAGGAAGGGTGTGGAATATCCTTCCAAGATTTTCTGCGTCACATCGTCTCCACTCGCATAGCCTTGCGGCGAACCACCATCGAGGGCGGGTCATCCCTCGTCTCGGACTTCCTTTCGAGAATTCGATATCTTCTATAGTTACGGAGGCGAGGAGTGTTTGTGGTCTGGATCGTCATAGGCAATCTGGTGACCCGATAAAAATCCTTATCATATACCAAAACTTTTGGCATGGGAGGGACGGACAAATGGAGAGAGAGTATCCGAGATGGACTATCGAAACGATAGGAGGAAACAAAGAACACTCGGATTGATTAAAAGTGCAATTAATCCTGGTGGCATTGAACGGGTTAGTCCCCTCCGGGGATCACCTTCGCTTCATTGCTGATCTAGGTGGCAAAGTTATCTGACATCGATAACTAATAGGCTGGTTTTCGCTTGAAAACAAGAATGGAACTTGCATGAACCTGCGACGAGTCATGCGTTCATTGATACCGCGAGCACTCACCTCGGTGGGAAACATGCCTTTCCGGTCGACTTAACCTGTCAAACCAGGCGGACTTCCGAATTCTGCTCCGTGAAGTCGCTGATTGCACATACACTGCAAGACTCATGAGATAGAAGCACTAGAGTGCCGAAATCGATAGCTAGCGGTCAGTGCAGAACCTCGCGTAACATTCTTGACAAAGACGCAATGTGACGACATCTATGCTGATTAGATAAAGACGAGCATTGGACATTGCAACGCATCCTACCTTCGATATATCGTCCGTTCTAGGAGCGAATTGCCAAATTGTGGGGCGATCTATGCGTTCCTCGATCATGATGGCCCCTCCAGAGGGTTCAATGACGCCGACGGCGAAACGCCACTTGCGCCATGCCAGTTTAGGTGGTGCCCCACTTCAGTGTCGAACACTCGAAGTCCGACCACAATTCCAGATTCGCGGTCAAAAAGTTGTGATTGGTACGATAGGGCTGGGAAATCCTATTGGCGTGGCGGTGATCACCAGTGTTCTGTCCGCTCGAGACGACCTTCCAAGAGGAGCAGTGAGCCCTGCGGCGTGGGTCGCTGCGGGTCGTTTGGACAAGGAGTCACACCGAATGTCGTAGATTGAGTGGCGTGCCGTGTGCGAAGGAAGAAGGTAGACTGCTTCAATGGCAACAAGAAATGCAAATCAGCATTTATTGGCGTCACTTACTACACCCAAGAATTCCGCCTACCGCCTCCGAACAATATGACAAGTCGAAGTTGACCACTGTGATATTGTGGCGGAGGCAGTTGCGCACTAGAGTGATCGGACAAGCACCGGCGGAACAAACCCGTGGCGTACTTTGTTGGGTTTCCCTTCTCATCGCCGCACCGCACGGTGAACTCTGCCACTGGCAAGCCTCTCCTTCCTCGTGCTACTTCTGGATATTTTGCTCTATGCAAACAACTGTTAAATTTTCGGAAACCACATCGCCTCGTACAGCGTACGCACAATACAGGAACGACCAAACTTGAAAGTCCTCGGGGTGATGCTTCAGATGACCCCATGAGCGATGCACGGACGTAATGCCCTCGTTTGGATACACGTTGCTTCGGGCAGCAACATGCAAGTCTTGATTTGTAGGTATTGCCTATGGACTAACGTCGCTCATGCACATGTCCCGGGCCGGGGGCTCTATCCTGGTTAGGTACGCGTTCAGTTGAACGCATGTCACCTGGTCGTGATGCTGGTCATGGCCTTCTAGGACCGTAATGGAGGCTCGAAGCTGTCACCGAACGCAAACATCCGACGTACAAGGGTTCTTAAAATAATATCCATCAGGAACCCCGATCTAACCTTCCAACTTGGTCCGAACGAGGCTCCTTTCCACGGCTTGTTGGCGCATAGCCAATACCAGATGTCCTCTCACGATTGTGTTCATCTCCCTCCAAGGCATGTTGCCTTCCGGCGCCAAGGTGGATCTGATCGCGTATGTCGCGCTGTTCATACCTGCTGGTCATCAATATCGGAATTCGAACAGTTCGAATCTGTAACCCTTTATCGCGCGCCCCCTGTTTCCCATTGCATCGTTTGCAACTTATCGCAATTAACCTCAGAAAAGAACACCGTCCCGAACATGCCCCAAAGCATAGATTGCCATTCAGAACCCCCAGCACTCCGTCTTTTGTGCCACAATAGTTCCATTCGCTAGTCCTTTCCCGTAATCGGTTTATAGTCATTTCCAACCATCAAGTGTGCCAGTGGTTGGCCAAGTGTAAGTCCATGTTTACCGGCCTTTGTGCTCCTGTTCTCCTCCAGTGGGTTTATTTATATCTGACCGAAGTAGTGCCCAAAGATCACGGATATTGCCCCCCCCTTCCTCAACTCTCCCGAGAGTCGACTTCTCTTGATAATTCTTATCTTGTCTCAGTCTACCCTGAGGACTTCGTCATGTCTATGGACTACGACGCGTACGATGCCTTGCTGCATCACATATTCAAGAGGGTTTGTGCTGTCGTGGTTGTGCTCTTCCACTCTC
>JBBPJZ010000381.1:0-21755 GCA_038089015.1 Chalciporus aff. trinitensis | reverse complement strand
CGCCCGCCGGGGTTCCCCCGTCCGAGAAACCCCAAGCCCAAGTCGCGTCAGCGCGCTGACTCAGCGACGCGTCCCGTGGCCCGCACCGCCACTAAATTTCTCGAGCTAAGTATCATCAGCAGCATAGAATATACCACCCTCGCATAGCAATCACGTAGTCTGCATTCTCTTACGGCTACTCATGCTGCCCCTCCGTGTTAGCAATGGCGTCTCAAAGTTGATGCATTCCACTCGCTACTATGGGTATTTCAAGTTCATCCAGCCTTTCGTCGGCGTAAGGTACTCATCCGTTGCGCCCGGCATTTCGCCACCCCTGGATGGGGTGAGGGTGCTCGACCTGACACGGGTTTTGGCTGGCCCAACCTGCGCGATGCTCTTGGCAGACTTGGGCGCGGACGTTATAAAAGTTGAGCAAAACACTAGAGGAGATGACACACGTGAGCCGCTACCACTGAGTTGCATGCATTTCATTCTTCTTCACGCGACTGGATATTCCTCAGGCTCGTGGACACCGCCGTCTGCCCCTGTGCCCAATGATGCACCCGAAGATGCTTCACACCTTCCACCAGAATCGGCCTACTTCCTTGCGGTTAACAGGAATAAAAGATCAATTACAGTGGATTTCAAGCGAGCTGAAGGCCTTGAAATCTTGCGTAGGCTTGTAAAGTCCTCGGATGTCCTTGTGGAAAATTTCATCTCTGGCAAACTTGCTTCCTTTGGTCTTGGTTGGGAGGATTGTAAAAAAATCAACCCGCGGCTTGTGTATGCTTCAATCACTGGTATATATTCTTCCGTCCGATGTATTGATTCCTGTCCCTAACAACTTCAAAGGCTATGGCCAAACAGGACCTTATCGTGAAGCCGCAGGCTACGATGTCATTATTGAAGCTGAAGCTGGCCTGATGCACATGTTAGCATGCTGTTCATCTTTTCACCTTCTCTGCATCTCTTTAATACGTCACAGTACAGGCGAACCTGATCGCTCTCCGTCCAAAGTTGGGGTGGCCGTTACTGACATTATGACTGGTCTGTACGCACACGGAGCCATTCTCGCAGCATTGCGTTCCGTGAGCCAAACCGGTCATGGGGTATGGATCGACTGTAATCTATTCGAGACTCAGGTCAGTGCACGACTGTATCTCTGAACTTCTACCTGAGATCGATTTAGCTCGCAGGGCTCGCAAACATCGCTTCAAATTACCTCATTGCTGGACAAGAGGCATCTCGGCACGGAACTGCGCACCCTTCCATTGTGCCATACCAAGTCTTCCCATGCAAAGATGGTTTCTTAATGATCGGTGCAGGCAACGACAAACAGGTAACTGCTCGATCCCAACACATGTCTCTGCGTAGCTACTGAATGACTTCACACAGTTTAAGCTTCTTGCTACCATTATCCTCCAAAATCCTGGACTCGCGGATGATGTTCGCTTTTCGACAAATGCTGCTCGAGTCGCGAATCGCGCCAAACTGGTCGATATAATTACTACAGCTCTGGAACAGCATGATAGAGACTACTGGATAGAGCGACTCAGTGGGGTTGGGTTCGTCTCGTTCAGAATTCAACATCTTCACATGGGATTGACCACGACCCTTTCAGTATCCCCTTTGGACCAATTAATAATATCAGTCAGACATTTGCGCATCCTCAAGTTATTGCGCGCGGGTCCATGGTGGAAATTGATGTGCGTGTCCCACCCCTACAACGTGTTCTTGGGCTCGACCAGTCTTCGGAGTAGCATCCACGCGCAGGAAAAGTTCGGATGGTTGCGCCACCCGTTACCTACAACGGCAAAAGGATGCCAGTGAGGCGACCACCGCCTTGGCTGTCACAACATACGACGGAGGTATGTTCGCCACATGCATGCCCTCGTTCACACTAATTCGTGAATGGGCGCTCGGCAGGTTTTGCAGGAGTTAGGGTATTCCACCGATGAAATCGCGAAGTTGCGTGCTACAAAGGTCGTGTAACATGTGTGCTGTGGCAAAGAAACGGGGTATTGGGTATCGTATGCAATGACACGGTGCCCGTCGCTGAATCAGATAGCCTATGGTAGCCTAGCGTGTGATCGAAAGTCCGCTGTGGGTATATCATAGGGAATCGTAATATGGTGTCTGTATTTGCAATCGGAATGAAGGGTTTACCATTGGCAGTAATCTTCTCTCTCGTGGACTCGTGGAAAATTCCGAGTATAGAAACGGGCAATGCAGTGATGATCTCAAGGTCGATAATCAGTCGGCTAGCGCTGTCCACTTATGTACTTGGGTTTGGGACAGATCCCTTTGGCCCCATCTGACTTATAGCCTATTTCACTGCCTGTTCTTTACTTCTGCTATTGACTACTACCTTCCTTTCTCCCGTCATTGCCATGTCTTCCCGTTTCGCGGATCCAACGGCCATGCGGACTCGCTCACCAATCCACCACGACGACAGCCCTAAGCGGCCTCCTCCTTCTCCGCCGAACAAAACCCCACCTCCAAAGAGGCTTGACGCTAAATCTCGCACCGTCTCTGAAGAACCCTATTCAGCTCTTCCCAGGGCTGTTCCGGTTGGCGCCCCAGAGTCACCCACGAACTCATGTATGGACAAGGTACGTCATTATTCCAGCACAATCTCCCGTCTTCCTCGTTCCGGCTGCGCAGTGCTAACCACCCATTGTGTTCACTACAAGTCATCCAACAGTCATGTCGTCGTTGATTTGACGGTATTCGAGCAGGTACTTGAGTTAGACGACGGGGAGGACGACCACGAGTTTTCGCAAGGCATGGTTCAAGAATACCTCAAACAAGCAGAATCGAGCGTAGAGCTCATGGATAGCTACTTGTATGTCGGTCAGTCTCCGTGTAGTGACTCGATTTCTGATCCGCGAACAGTGCAAAGCAGGAGCTAACCCAACTCAGCAAGCAGGGTCACTTTCTCAAAGGCTCATCTGCTGCGTTGGGGGTCGTCCAAGTGCAAGAAATTTGTGAGAAGATACAACATCTGGGTAATCAAATTGATAAGGATTCGGGGGTTAAGTTGTCAGAAGACGACGCGCTTGCGAGGATTAAGCCGTTGTTGGCCCGGCTCAAGGACGAGCGTGTTACGGCGGCCGAATGTCTGGAGAAACTTTGCAGCGGAGATCTTTGAGAACTACCGTCAAACCAATCCACTCAAGAAGCCTCCAGAAGTGACATTGTTGCCATACGTCGATGCGTGTCACGGCTGAGGGTGCTCAAGGCATGCACATGAGATCTTCGCAGCATCGGAGCAGAGTCTAGTAGTTTCTGCGAAAGAGGAAGGCTGTATCATCTTTGTACTCTGACCATTTTATTCTCGTGTTTGTTGTTCGCATATTAGCTTACTCTCACCACTGTTTCATTACATACACTTTAGTTCTTGCAGCTATACATGCCAAGAAAACTCGCGTTCTGCTTTTACTTATCGGCGCTTCAACATTTGCACTGGGATTTCATTAGCCTGCCTGTCCCATGCGGAAATGATCCCGGATCTTGGTGACTTGCTGCGGGGATCATAACGGGATGTGTTGTCACCGTACAATCACTGGCAGCACTGTGCTGTGTGATAGTGCGAAGGTAAGGAGCCAAGTAAACCTAGAAAGGGAAGAAAGTAGCATTATTAGGGATCACGAGACTCGCGACTGTGCACACACGCGACGCGTCTCTGGCTGGCACTTCGATCATGACAATGAGCGACGAGGATCTCGTACTTCCCACCCCGGCGCATTTTCCTGCCTTTCCATACGACCCACCTTATTCAATACAGACGGACATCATGAAGCATATTTACTCTTCGATCGAAAATAGGCATGTTACGATCGTGGAGAGCCCCACTGGAACTGTACGCAATTTGTGAAGCGATATCCGTTTTTGCCAACACATTTTCAGGGAAAAACTTTGAGCCTTCTCTGTTCAAGTCTATCATGGCTCACGGACGAGAGGGAGAGGGCGCGCAAAGGTCTGATATCCCAGAAACTCACGCAGAGCAACGGTAAGACGGGTTCAACGTGCCAAGAGAAGCATATCAACCGCTAACCATCGCGCTGCTGCTACGGTGAATAATAGAGCCTGCGTGGGTTTCTGCTCAGGCTGTCCAGATACGGCAGCGAGAACTTGAAATGCAGGACCGCGAGTACGAGGAAAGGCTAGCAAAGGCGAGAAAGACCGAAGCCCATTTGCGAGCTTTGGCAAAAGCAAAAGTGACGAAGCGTCGGGTATGCCATCTTGTGTCCAAGAGGATGATACTTAATTCCAGGGCAGCGTGTTCCTTCCAGCAGCACAACAAGACATGATGAAAACGACGACGAGATGTTCCTTCCCGATCTGGATGTGGACGATGAGCAAGACAATGTTTCTCCTGCAGTACGTACACTGATGGCAAAGTGGGTTCCTCGTTTAAACGATGGAGTACACATTCATTTCCGTCGTCAGGATGAATAAGGTTGCCTCGAACAATGCATGGGCTGACGCACCCGAGCCAACGTGTACCAAAATCTACTACGCCTCTCGCACACATTCTCAGCTGACCCAAGTTATTCCCGAACTTCAAAAGCTCAAGTTCAATTATATTGGTTATGGTCAGCCTTCCTCCCAGGGGTTCGATGAAAAGTTTTGTTCCCCACTTTCATCAAATCAGAGGAAGCGGAATATTGACTCATTTGGAGAAGACTACGATACTGATAGACAGCAATGGAGGACCGTCTCTCTTGGGTCACGTAAGCAACTTTGTATCAATGAGGATGTCAGATCCAGGTCTGGTGATTTGGATGAACAATGTCGGGAATTGCTTGACAGTGAGGATCCATACCCAAACATAATTCTTCCATCTAATTCGCATCTAGGGCGCGAGGAGTCACGATGTCCTTATCTTCCGCCTACTGAAGACCAGTTGCGTATGCTCGACTTTCGAGATCAAATATTGGTTCGTCTGTGCTTTGTTTGCGTCCTATTATCTTGACGATATTGATCCTCTCGCATCTTCTTGCAGGCATATCCAAAGGATATTGAGGACCTCGCAGTAGCTGGTCAAAATGCTCGTACATGCCCTTATTATGGCTCTCGAAGGGCCATCCCTCAAGCAGAGGTTTGCAGTTTCGCACCTCCCAGACACTTTTAACGATAGTCCCCAGGTAGTGACGCTGCCATATAACCTTTTACTGCAAAAGACAGCGCGAGAAGCCCTCGGCATAGACCTTGCAAATCAGATTGTCGTCATCGATGAAGCACATAGTAAGAATACCACTTCCTACTCTCCGTGTGTATATACACTCAATAGACCTGATTCCCACCCTGCTTTCATTATCGAGTGTCCGAGTGACATACAATATATTATCAGCCTCGATCAAACAAGTCACGATCTACTACGACAAATTTCGAACACGCCTTGCCGCGATGCACGGCCTGCATCTTAAGCGACTTATCAGCTACCTTGGTGCTATGCAGCGGATCATGAACGAACGGAGCACGACCAAGCCAGGTCTCGAATCTTCCGGCGCAAGAACCGAAGTGTTTACTATTTCCGAATTCACGGAGAGTCTTGGACACAGGGCCGAGGGTGTAAATTTACTCGCAATTGAAGCATACCTGAAGCGGACTAAAGTAAGCTTCATAGCTCCTCACTCATGCATTGCTTAGTGAGCCAATAGATTGCGAGAAAAATATCTGGATACGCTGATGTGATTTCAAGCCGAGAAAACCAACGTATGTCCGAAAACGTTATCCCAAAGACCGTCTGACAGAATCACAGACACTAAGAAACTGCCATCAGCTCGGGTCACTCCACTCCATGTAATAGAAGCATTCATGGTTGGCCTCGCTGGCGCTAGAGAAGGTCCTTTTGTTGTATCTCGGAAGAACATAGTCTTACGTCAAACGAGCAGACGGGCGTATCATTTTCACCCATATAGCGGGAAACGCGCACTCGGAGGAGTTGGAGATGAAGTACCAGCTCCTCAATCCTTCTACAACGTTTCGTGAAGTGGTGGAAAGTGCACGTTCAGTCATATTGGCTGGCGGGACCATGTCACCCGTAATTGTCTCGTAGTCGTCCACTGCAAGTAAGCTGACGAGATGATAGATGTCAGACATAATTTCGCAACTGTTTCCATTCGTTCCCAGCGAACGACTGACAACTTTTTCCTGTGGCCACATTATTCCACAATCGCATGTTCGGACGTTGTGTGTCAGCAAGGGCCCTGCTGGTTCGATGTTGGAGTTGAAGTATGCACAACAAGCCGATCAACGCATACTCAGCGAACTCGGGCAACTGATCTTGAACCTCTGCAATGTAGTCCCGGGGGGGATGGTGGTATTCTTCCCGTCATACTCTTCTCTGGCACTTGCGCAGCAAGCTTGGAATGCGACGAAAATCATGGACAAGATCGCGGCGAAGAAAATGGTTTGTTTCCCAACGGTTGGCAGGATAGCAAAACGCAGCTTAAGAGAGTCCTACAGGTATTCTTGGAGCCTCAAGCCAGTGGTAGCGTCGAGTCGGTCTTACGAGATTACGCCAATGCAGTACAAACACTGGTGCCTTTCTCCTTGAGACTACATGTTGACCTCCTCACTGACGGGTTGCTAGTCGGCCGACATATCCGAAAAGAGGACGGGTGCCGTTCTTTTTGCCGTCGTGGGCGGGAAGCTCTCGGAAGGTCTTAACTTCACGGACGATCTCGCCAGAGCTGTCGTCGTCGTTGGACTCCCCTTTGCAAATAAAAACTCCCCAGAGTTACAGGAGCGAATGCGTTACGCAAATGAACTGGAAGCGAAGCTGACCAACAGAAGGAACCCCGGGACGAAAGACGCTGCTTCCGAGCTGTATGCGAATATGTGCATGAGCGCAGTTAATCAGAGTATTGGTGTGTTCTTATGTTCCTTCTATTCATCGATGTTCACATGTTTGCATCTAGGCCGAGCTATTCGCCACCGCATGGACTGGGCATCTCTCATTCTCGTAGACCGGCGTTATAGTGCTCCGAATATCCAGAGCAAGCTGCCAGCGTGGATCCAAAGTGACATCGCCGTGTGCGACACATTCGGACAGACGATGAAGCATCTCAGGGACTTCTACAGAGAGAGGAAAGGGGCCCTTCCCAATACGGCAGGAGAGCCCAGTAATGTGTAAATGGATATTCCTTACTGCAACGTGCCTATGGTTATGATGTTGCCATTTCATAGTGCTTGAACGAGACGCGAGGGGCGACGTGCACCGGTCCTGGGAGCTACGTTGCGGCAGCTCTTGCTGGCGGCCTTGCATTGCGAAAAGCTGGATGTGCATCGGCGGCCTGTTCCGGAAATAGATTACATAATACTCCTGCTGCACCGACCTTGGTCAAATAATAATAACTCGTCTCAAACACTCACTCGTCACTCACTCTTCCCATTCTTCCCCTTGCTTTCCGCCTTGCCTGCCAGCCTTTTCCTGGAAATGCTTTCGAGGCAAGCATTGAGGCGGTTTCCCTATGTCTTGCGAGGTACCACTAGGCGCATGCCCGCTAAAGTATCACACCGCACCTTAGCGACAGCAGTTCCTCCTTCGCCCAATGACCCCTTCGCAAACGGGACAAACGCGTACTATGCCGAGGAAATGTATAGGCATTGGAGACAGGACCCGAAGTCGGTCCATGCTTCGTGGGATGCCTATTTCTCGGGGATGGAGCATGGCCTACCAAGCGCTAAGGCGTTCCAACCCCCTCCTGGTTTAATCGCTCCTCCTGCTGATGGTGCACCAGCCCTTCACGCAGTAGGCGGTGCTGAGCTGGATGATCATCTTAAGGTAAATGATTGGTTCCTATTTTTCTTCGTTTTCTAAAGTCTGTGTAGGTGCAACTCTTGGTCCGCGCCTATCAAGTCCGGGGACACCATCTCGCAGAACTGGATCCTCTCGGCATTCTGGATGCGGATCTCGCCGACGTCCATCCTCCCGAGCTCGAGCTCAGTCGTTATGGATTCACCGAACGTGATCTCGACAAGCAAATTGCGCTTGGTCCTGGAATCCTTCCTCACTTCGCCATGGAAGACAGAAAGACAATGTCGCTTCGAGACATTATCAAGACATTGAAGCGCATTTATTGTAAGCCTCATGATACAGTGTATTGAATGAGCCTAATCCATGCAAAGGTGGTGCCGTCGGTATCCAATATGTCCATATTCCCGACAAGGAACAATGCGACTGGATTAGAGAAAGGGTCGAGATCCCCAAGCCCTGGAACTATACGCTAGAAGAGAAGCGCATGATTCTCGATCGACTCATCTGGTCGGAGTCGTTCGAAAAATTCATCGCTAGCAAATACCCCAACGAGAAGAGGTTCGGGCTAGAAGGATGCGAGGCACTTATTCCAGGGATGAAGGCACTCATCGACCGGTCAGTCGACCATGGTGTGAAGCATGTCACAATTGGTATGCCTCACCGAGGGCGTCTCAACGTTCTGGCGAACGTCATTCGCAAGCCGATCGAGGCCATTCTGAACGAGTTTTCGGGGTCGCAGGCGGACGACTCTCCAGCAGGTGACGTCAAGTACCACCTGGGTGCCAACTACGTACGCCCTACTCCCTCTGGGAAGCGGGTATCCCTTTCGCTTGTTGCCAACCCATCCCACCTTGAAGCCGAAGATCCAGTCGTTCTCGGCAAAACTTTCGCCATCCAGAATTTGGAAGGTGACGAGACGACCCATAATACCGCGATGGGCGTTCTTCTTCACGGAGACGCTGCGTTTGCAGGGCAAGGCATCGTCTACGAAACGATGGGATTCCACAATTTGCCGAACTACGGGACCGGTGGCACCATTCACCTTATCGTCAACAACCAAATCGGTTTCACTACCGATCCACGTTTTGCTCGCTCAACCCCCTACCCATCTGACATTGCCAAGTCCATCGACGCCCCTATTTTCCATGTGAACGGCGACAACGTCGAGGCTGTCAACTTTGTTTGCCAGCTTGCCGCCGATTATCGCGCCAAATTCAAGCGTGATGTCGTCATTGACATTGTTTGTTATCGGCGTTACGGTCATAATGAGACAGATCAGCCTAGCTTCACTCAACCCCGAATGTACCAAGCCATCGAGAAGCAGCCCACTCCATTGACTCAGTACTCCAAGTTCTTGGTTGGGCGAGGTACCTTCACGGAAGCAGATATCGAGGAACACAAGAAGTGGGTGTGGGGAATGTTAGAGAAGGCCGCCGCCGCCGCCAAAGACTACGTGCCTACAGCCAAGGAATGGCTTTCTGCTGCCTGGCAAGGATTCCCGTCGCCCCGCGAACTTGCAGAGAAAACTCTCCCTACCCGCACCACCGGGTGTGACAAGGAGACACTTGAGCGGGTTGGAAAAGCTATCTCGCAGTGGCCAACTGGTTTTACCCCGCACCGCAACCTCGCTCGAATTCTCAGTTCGCGCGGGAAGACTGTTGAAGAAGGTCACAACATCGACTGGTCGACGGCGGAAGCTCTCGCCTTTGGTTCCCTTGCTCTCGAGAAGGTCCATGTTCGTGTCTCGGGTCAGGATGTTGAACGGGGTACCTTCTCCCAGCGCCACGCTTTGATCCATGACCAGGTCAACGAACAACAATACGTTCCGCTCAACAATCTCGGTTCTGACCAGGCACGCTTCGTCGTCTGCAATTCGTCTCTTTCCGAATATGGCACGCTCGGCTTCGAACTGGGCTATTCACTCGTTTCTCCCAACTCGCTCACTATTTGGGAAGCACAATTTGGCGACTTTGCCAATAATGCGCAGTGTATCATTGACCAGTTCATCGCTGCAGGAGAACGAAAATGGTTGCAACGCACTGGTCTCGTCATGAGTTTGCCACATGGTTTCGATGGTCAAGGACCAGAACACTCGAGCGGAAGACTCGAGCGTTTCCTCCAGTTATGCGATGACCATCCCCATATCTTCCCCACGCCTGAAAAGATAGAAAGGCAGCACCAGGATTGCAATATGCAGGTTGTTTACCCCACGTAAGTCATATCAAATACGTATGACTCTCGCGTCTCTCTAACATTTCACTAGGACACCGGCTAACTACGTAGGTCGTGATACCGACTTCGGCAATGTCAATACTAACGCATGTGTAGTTCCATGTTCTCCGTCGGCAGATACATCGTGACTTCCGGAAACCACTAATTCTTTTCTTCTCCAAATCGTTGTTACGTCATCCCCGAGCCCGGTCAGATCTGTCAGAAATGGCTGGGGATACTCACTTCCAACGCTATCTACCCGAACCTCATCCAGAGGGCTTGGTGCCACCCGAACAGATTCGTCGTCATATTCTTTGCACTGGTATTCGTCAAGCCGTTTTCACATGTTTTATCGACTGACTTGTTCTTTAGGTCAAGTCTACCACACTCTTTTGCAAGAACGAGAGGAGAAGGGCATCAGAGATATCGCCATCAGTCGCATCGAACAAGTGTCTCCTTTCCCGTATGATCTCATCACACCGCACTTGGACGAATATCCGAACGCCGATCTTCTGTGGTGTCAGGAGGAGCCGCTCAATAATGGAGCCTGGACCTACGTTGGGCCCCGCATACTGACTGCTGCAAACGAGACACAATACCATCGGGGTAAATACCCTCTCTATGCTGGACGTCAACCAACAAGCTCTGTTGCAACGGGAAGCAAGGTACGACGATCTATCTTTCAATATTTTTTTCAGGAATTCTCATCACAAATGAAGGCTCAGCACAAGAAAGAGATCGAAGAATTCCTTGCAGCTGCGTTTGCTGAGAAATAGCTTACTTTGAAGTACAAGTTTTGTCTTTTCACTTAAATGTGTTCATAGAGGGTTAGTTATATGAGTGTGCAATACTAATGCTTACCATTAATGTATGCCACTCTCATCATTAACTTCTTTTGAAAGTATTTAATTCTGGGATCAGTTGTTGGTGCTTTGTGCTACAAAAGGTAAAAGCCATACTGCAAGTGGGATGTTGGTTGGACTAGTAACAGGTAACAGTAATGTTGGCATGAGGTCCTGAATGAGCTTAGGTGTTCTTGTTGTCATCAGATGTTCCCAACTTGGAGCTCAGCTCGTCATCAATGTGGATTTCCTCACTCTCTTCAGCATCTGCAGGAAGAGGATGAGCAGGTGCTTTTCTCTTTGACACCTTCTCAGTAGGTTGCTTGACTTGACCTCCTCACCTGGGGATGGGGGCAGCCTGAGACTCTGCAGGGACCTTATAAACTGGGGCCTTGGCTTTTTGTAACATGATAGCATAGAGGATTCAGAGGGAGATACAAAGAAGAGAAAGATTGAGATGAGGGAATGAGTTGGTTGTGCTTATCTTTTCAATCATCTTGGTAAAAATTGTGAGTAGAATAGAGGGTGCAAGAGATTGTGTGAAGGGAATGTTTCACAACAATATGACTTCAAAGCACACCTGTACAAGTTGCCATAAAAGCTCATTGAAGCAATAGAAAGTAACCACTTGTTAATATGTAAGCAGTCAGAAAGTGGGGCACATCATTGTGGATTCAGTATGAAGTACTGTACAGGTAGTGTTCAAAGGTCTAGTCTTAAGACTGCAAAAAGACCAGGACTTAACTGGACTTTAACTGAATGTATTTGTAATGACCTTTGCTGCTAGCTCAAGAGTAGCTAGTTCTTGAGGCAAGCTTCAGTGTGACCACCTTGAAGATCTTACTTGCAGTGCTTTGAAGGGAAACAACAAGAGAACTAGACTAAGGTTTCCCTCAGTCCAGTGCCCGTCTTATATAGTCGTCTATGTCTGTACATGTTTACTATCTACTAGAATGTTCTACTATAATCTATACTATACATCTATATTGCTATTGGATAGAATATCATAGAATGTGCTACATGAGATCATAGAATATTATAGAAAGTTGTAGAGAGTTCCATAGGATTCTGTGTGATGTCATAGGGGCTATGTGTGGCTGTGTGTCTAGAAGGTTCCAGGTAATACCAGTTATGTCTGGCATAGATTAGATATACGTGTGCAGTGTAATGAGTGATCATCAGATATGATAAGGTCATGTGATGTAATTTTCAGGAGTCATGTGATGTGATAAGATAGAAGTCTTGATAAAGTGCACATAGACGTTGATAAGATCAGATAAGGGCCAATAAGGTGGGGTTGTAATATGCGATCGTAACAATCTTGGTCTTGGTTACAGTATTCTTGGGAAAATAAAAGACTGAAAAAAACCCAGTTAAGACCGGTCTTAACAGGTGCACAGCCACATCACCAAATTAGGAAGGTTCCCACATGATTTCCCTATTTTTCCCTGATTTTTTCGCTTTTTTTTGACAATTTTTTGACTATTATTAAACTTAACATGCAGATAATCATTAACATAGTCACAGATATAGGTCAAGGCATGTCAGTTATGATGATCACACACCATGTATATAGTGTTTTACCTATCAATATTCATGTTAAAGTGCTCAACTCAGTGGATTTACACAGTAAACCTAGTAACATAGTAAAATGAGCATATCTCAACAACCAATGGACCAAACTGCTTGACCCAGGAGTTATTTTGTAGCTAGAAGTGAGAGTTATCAAACATTCCCACGGTTATTGATTAAGACTGGTCTTTGATGATCTTGGTTTGGTCTTTTGAAATTTGGAAATTTCAAAGACCAGTTATGGTCTAGTCTTTCCAAAAAGGCAAAAAGACTGAACCTAACTGGACCTTAAAACACTATGTACATGGGGAAATCAATGTCCAGATAGTACTATACAAAATTTGACAGACAAAACTGAGGCCAAAGGATGTCCTTGCTGCACCAACATCTTACACAAATGCATTAGTATAATCCTCCAGCCCCTGTCTAGGCTTTCTTTGCCTTCTTGCTGGAGGTTGAGCATTTGTTGAAGTGCTTGTGCTTGAATGACCTATACCAAGTTTTATAGCACTGTTATGACTTACCATGTATGCTCTTTCTTTTCTCTCAACCTACACTTTACTTTGACTGATGGTGACTTACTCTGTACTTCTATTAGTCATTGTCCTTCTTTGGACTCTTATATCATCATAATGACTAACTACATTCTTCTATCTTCCATTTACTTCTTTGTGACTCATTCAGTATATTCTATGACTCATCCTGTATTGTGGATGACTCAACTTTATTCTTTGACCTTCCTTGATCTTCTATCTTCCCAGTATATAAACCCATACTGTGTTCTCTTGTACTCTAAGCTAGACCTATGCAATCTAGCCCTTGAACTTCTCAGAACCCTTGAATCTCTTGAGTCTTCACTTTACTCAGAGTAAGCACTGTCAGTTGCCAGGATATCCCTTATGCAACTACCCTTGAAATTCTTCCAAACACTTCTAGGATTCCCCTAGAGAGAGTTCTTCAGAAACCTTAGTCACAGACTTTGCATCTATGCCTTCCCTTACCTAGGGTAAGCATAACAAGTGCTGGTGGGCAGCTCTGAGGATGTCTATTCAGAAAGTGAGAAGAAGAGGCCCCCATGGGATCTGCAGTGTTGTGGCATATTCTTTGACTCACTGAATTGCTTCAATGCTTTTGTCCTTCTCCTCCATCACAATAGCCAGAGAATCCTTCAGGCATTGGGAGGCCTTCACAAACACTTGGTCAATGGTGTCCATGTCCACCTCAGGAAATATAGTCTACAATTTGATGTTAGAGTTAGGTACTAGGGATGATAGATGGAGATGCAGTGACATACTTCACATGCTGAATACTTGTTGGGTGGAGTCACAAGCTTGAGAGTACTGTTGGGACAATGCAGAACCACCTCAAAGATGACTTGTTTGATGACAATCCATGTGATTCTCTCCACAACAAAGGGACCCAAAGAGTTCCTTTCAAGGCATGAGAGAAAGTTCTTGTATGACCTGTATGGCTGGGAGTGCAATTTTTGCAGGTTTGCATCCTTCTTTGGGAACACCCATTTGGAGGATTCCTTGACTATGATGATGAATGTGAGATCAATGGTGGGCACAGCATCAATGATTCACTGAAGATGGGAGCACATGGTAAGGATGGCAGCAGTGAAACAGGCCTCCCCAGCCCATTTTGGGATGCAGGGTGGCTGCTCAGAGGTGGTCTTCATGATGAGCTGGAAATCAGGGATGGCAAAAGAAAACAATTATTCATCTGGATTGTCTAAACTGTATGAATCATTGGAACTTTCTGAAGTGTTTGATTTTTCATTGTGGATAGACAAATGTGAGTTCATGTGAATGAAGATTGAATATATCAAGGGATTGTGATTGATCTCCTCAGGCCAGGAGTCAATGACTTCTCAGAGCAGCATTGGCCAGGCCTTGTGAGCAGAAAAAGGTGACATGAAGAGCAGTTTCTTTTCTTCATGCAAGTAGATCATACTGCTCCAATGAGTTGTCCTTGGATTCTAGAAACCTGTTGAGCTTCTTTGATTCTCAAGTATGGCTAAAACTGGTTGGCTCATTTGAGTCATTTAGAGAATGTAGCTGAAACTGAGCAAGTTGGTTGAGTTCTGCTGCTGACTTTGTGCTCATCCCTGAATAATGCCAAGTCATCAAAATAGCACAGGTTGGGTTTGTAAACAGTGTAAAGATAATACTAACCTGCAGGGAACAAGTCCAAGGAGATCAGTAGCAAAGGGGTGAAGGGTGTGATATAAATTCAACCCTAAAGGGATGCAAGAGAAGACAGAGTTAGAAGGGTGGTACTCAAGACTTTCCACAGCTAGTAGGGTGCAGAAGGACGAGTCCTAAGTTGAGTCCAGACTGTCTGAGTATTCCTAAGGGTTGAATTCTTCAAGGATGGTTGGAGAATTGATTAGAGGAGGTCTGAGACAGAGGAAGGGTTTTTGGATGCTTAGGGAGACTAGGATTGCATGTAGAAAGAATGGGAAGGAAGAAGATCTCCTTCCAAATGTGAAGTATAGCCTTTTATAGTCTGGGTAAACCCAAGACTGTGACAGGACTAAAGGTAAAGGTGAAGGGATAGTAGAGATAGATTACAGGATGACTAGAGAGCAGGAAAGGAGACAGAATCAAGTAAGGTACTTACCAACAAGCTTGTAGGATGAGGACTGTTACAGTGCCCTCACAAGATGCGCTACATTCATGGACTTAACCATTTCTTTCACTCTCATCTTATCTAATCGTTACAGATCTTATCTTATGATCATATCTGATCAAAGACATGTGGTGTTCTAGTTTGTTGCCACAGTCGCCACCTCACTTCCACTCTAACCCCATATGGACTAATTGTTTTCTCATGCTGCCACACAGCATGTTTCATATTGACAGGCTTCTTTTCATTTTCACCTCATTTGCGCCCTATGCCATGTTTCACATTCCTGTGCTGCCACCCCCTGTTTCATCAGGCTATGCACACAGCTTTCTATTTCATATTTCCTATCGCCCAATCATAAAATCACCATACATCGTACCATGTACCTTTTCCTCTTATAGTCATAGTAGGGACAAACATGTACAAATAGATGTAGGACTATATAAACCCCAAGGAACTGACTGGGACACTCCCCAGTTTAGTTCACTTGGAGATTTCCTCTTCAACTGCTCTCTGCTCCTGCTGTAGTGACCTCTCACTTTCAGCACTTATTCTCATCTCAAACCTACTGGTTCTTGTGTAGACTTGATTCAACTCTTGGTTGTTTTGAGTCGTTTCAAGGACAATGGACTGGAGGCTTGAATGAATGGCCCTAAGATGAACCTGAATGATTGTAGTCTGAACCTGAGTGTGAATGTTCAAACTCACACATCAAGTGACAAAGTCCAAGCATTGGATGGTCTGGACATAGCATAGGGTGGTTTGGGTCAGACATTGGGTGACCCAGATGAAAGGATGGAAGAGTTGGATGTAGAGGAGGCAGCAGGTGAACCATGGACAGTGGCCAAAGGATAATGGAATCCTTGTAGGGAATATGTGTTCTCTACATCTAAGGGGGACTTAAACACTAACTGTCCTCAGTCAGTCACATGACTGGGTCAGGTTGGATGGTTCCCAAATTATGTCAGCAAGTAACTTGGATAGCCACAGGAGCACATGCATTCGACCTTCATCAATTCCACTTGATTCCCCTGCCATTTGAACCCATACTGAAATGACTCAAAACAACCAAGAGTTGAATCAAGTCTACACAAGAACCAGTAGGTTTGAGGTAAGAGTTAAGTGCTAAAAGTGAGAAGTCACTACAGCAGGAGCAGAGGGCAGTTGAAGAGGAAATCTCCAAGTGAACTAAACTAGGGAGCACCCAGTCAGTCCCTTGGGGTTTATATAGTCTTACATCTATTTGTACATGTTTGTCCCTACTTAGACTATAATAGGTAAAGGTACATGGTATGATGTATGGTGATTTTATGATTGGCTGATAAGAGATGTGAAATAAGAAGCTGTGCACATAGCCTGGTGAAACAGGAGGTGGCAGCACAGGAATGTGAAACAGGGCGTAAGGCGCAAATAAAGCAGAAATAAAAAGAAGCATGTCAAGGTGAATTGTGCTGTGTGACAGTGTGAGAATGAAATTAGTCCATATGGGGATAGAGTGGGAGTGAGGTGGTGACTGTGGCAATGAACTAGAACACCACATGTCTTTGATCAGATATGATCATAAGATAAGATTCTGAAGAGATTAGATAAGATAACAGAGTGAAAGGAAATGGCTAAGTCCATGATACGTAGCGTGTCTTGTGAGGGCACCATAACACATACTCTTGACAACATCTTCACTGTTGGCACTTCCCAGGTTGATCCCAGAGCCACAAAGCTCAAGGCGGCACACAATGCGCTTGAGCGACTGATGGCACAAGCGGCCACACTTGCCAAAATGATTTCCGATGATAGGGAGAACTTACTGGAGGATAAGGTGATCTGGTTGGCAGACTGGGTAGTTGTTAAGGTGAGTGGCTAATTGCTTTGATGAGATCCAGCTGATCCCAAATCTAGAAGCAGCTTCCCCAGATTTTCAACCAGGTTGGAGTTTACCATTCCTGAAAACACAAAAGCAGACATCCAAGTGGCCTCTGTAACTTTCATGGCCTGGAGCAAGCAGGCAGATCAGGAGAAAGCAGACCCAATGCAAGTATTGCCCTCAATTTCATCACAAAGCTTGGGTTGAAGCCAAGGAAGGGGAAGGTGAGGGAGATGGACTATGTGGAGGTCCCAGGAGATCTAGTGCAAAATGTAAGCGATTCAGTTGCTTCCACAGTCTCAGGTTCACTTGTAAGCTCTAGAGGTCGTGCCAGTCCCTGCAGGAGGAAGATGAGGAGAATGAAGAGATGGTGGACCTGGGGCTTCCGCTTGGGTCAAAGAGTCAGAAGATGAAGATGGCACCAGGCCCTAGCAATATTATCCATGTTCCTCACTGTGGGGAATGTGAAAAGGTAGGTCAGGAGTGTTGGGGAGCAGATGGGATTGCCTGTGACAGGTGTCACTTCAAGAAGGCAAAATGTACATTTGCGGGTGAATGAAAGGGAGTGGAGGAGAAAGGGAAAGAGGAGAAAGTGAAGCACAAGGCAAAGGCCAAGGGTTCAGGTGAGTCCTCAATCACCTCTTTTGATTTCAAAGTTTCTGACCAAGTCCAGAAACTGTAGCTGGCTCCTCTTGTCATTCCCCATCTTCTCCTGTTGATCCTGACCCGATGGAGATCAATACCACTTTGAAAGCGAAAGGGAAGGGGAAGGAACAGCCCCACGGGCCCTCAAGTGACCTCCTCAATGTCAAGGCAGGTCTCCTTCAACTCCAAGGCTGAGTTTTGCACACCCTCTCAGCTTTGAACAGGACAGTGGCAGAATTGAGTGGGATGGCAACAGAGTTGGATGGATTGGTGGGAAGGATTGAGGAGATGGAGAAGGAGGAGAGGATGTGAGGGATCAATGTCTAACTGGCCTGGCATTACAGTGTGCACCTCTAATCTTTTCTTCCACCATTGTATGTACAATATGTCCAGTTTCTGTGTACAATATATCCTTGATCTTGAGTCTGGCTCCATGTCCAAGTCCAAGTGTCTGAGAGTCAGGCGTAAAGCATCTAAGTGTCTAAGTCTGAGTGTCTGAGCATCTGAGTCCAAATGTCCAAGTCCAAACCAAGTCATTGGTACTAACACAAAAGAGAAATCAGCATTTATAACTAGGAGAAACACTAATGTGTCCTGAATGGCCAGGTTCCACCAGGCTTGTCTTCTTTGGACATCTTTCACATCTATCCCTAGCCTGAGTCCCTTGGGTGCAAGGTACCACTTGACTTGGCTTCATCATTCTTCTTTCAAGTTTATCCTGACCTGATTTCCTTGTGTCTGGTGATATCATAAGTCCATTAGGCAATAGAGAAGAGAGTGAAACAACCAATGAGCATGTATCCCTTGCATGTTAGAAGTCTGAAGGTAGTAGGAAGACTAGGGGATACTTCAGTAGAGAAAAGGAGAGACACATCTATAGTAGGGTGATGTTATTTTGACTTTGTTCTTCTGAGTGGTGATATAGTGACTATTTAGGAGCATAGGAAAGGAAAGGAAAGGGGGAAAGATGTAGAGACTATTATGTTTGTTATTTATAGATGATTTCATGTTATAGAAGTGAGCGCAAAGTCTCCGGATGAAACCTGGGGTGGAATGAGCTGAGAATATACCAGACTAAACCTGGGGTGAAACAGAGACATATTGTAGGGACAGTATTATTGTTTGACTGGGATTACTGGGGATGTGGAGAGGAGGATAGGGGTGTCAGAACTTCTAGTACTCAAAGTCAGACTTGATGTCCATGGTTTTGGACTCAACCTCAAGATTGTCTTGACCTTTGGCCATAACATTCAATTCTGAGTCCAATCTTTTAGTGAACTGAGGGACTGGAATGGATGTCTGGGCCCTTGGGTGGTAAGGTAGCAGTTGGAAGGCAGTGTACTGAAGGGTGGAAATCAACCCATTTAACTTAGACAAGATATAGAACCCACCAGTGGTTCTACAAACCACCAGCATTGGGCCCATATATCAAGGCTTTGTTTTCTGGATCAACTCCTTCTCCACCCTGGAATTGTGGACTAGGACCATGCTTCTGGGTGGAAAGTCAAAGTTCTTGATCCTATTTTTGAAGGACACAATGAAATGCTTGATGGAGGTGAACTGGGCTTTCAGGACTTGTTCTGGATAGAATCCAGGTCCTCCTGTCACTTCTGGAACTGTGTAGCTCTCCAGGCAACTAAGTCTGTAGTAGACAGTAGATTAGTAGTAGGGGGCAGTGGAATGAGAAATGTAACTTTGAATAGATCAAAGGGAAAAAAGGGCTTGATATCATGGACCATATAATATGGGGAAAGGCCAGTGGACTTGAGGATAGTAAACCTTTGAGCCCAAAAGACAGAGTAAGCTGCTTGGGGCCAGCGAGACTTGTCTCCCAGGGTAGTTTTCATGATGGCCTCCTGGACATTGAAATGCTGTTGTTCCACAATTCCATTGGCTTAGGAGTTGTAGGGGGAGATTCAGATATGCCTGATATTGTATTGGGCAGCAAGGATATCCAAAGCCTGAATAAAGGCAGGACCATTGTCAGTAACAATTTCAGACACCACTCTCCATCTATACAGGATGTCCTGAAAGATGAAGGATGTGAGTCCAATGCCTGTTTTTGATCATGGCATACACCACTCAGGGTAGAAAGAGAGTGCACAATGTGCTTGGACAAGATAATAGTAACCACCAGCCCAAGCCATGAGCATGGTGTCAATATGGACCTTGTGGAGGAGTCCACCAACAATAGGAATGACAGGGGGAATGTGAATTTTGGTAATCTGTTGAACCTGGCACTCATGACAAGTCTGGATGAACCATTTGATGTCTTTGGCCAACATGGGTCACCAGAAGCAGACCAAAAGTTAGGCTCAGACAGTATAGACACCTGTAATGACCTTTGCCGCTAGCTCAAGAGTAGCTAGTTCTTGAGGCAAGCTTCAGTGCAACTACCTTGAAGACCTTACTTGCAGGTAACTTTGAAGGGAAACAACAGGAGAACTAGACTAAGGTTTCCCTAAGTCCAGTGTCCATCTTATATAGTTGTCTACGTCTGTACATGTTTACTATCTAAGAATGTTCTACTATAATCTATACTATACTTTTATATTGCTATTGAATAGAATACCATAGAATATACTACATGAGGTTGTAGAATATCATAGAAAGTTGTAGAGAGTTCTGTAGGATTCCATATGATATCATAGGGGTTATGTGTGGCAGTGCATCTAGGTGCAATGTGAGTGGCCTTGAAAAGCAGTTCTTGTGCCAAAGGTGGGTCAGCCAGCTGCAGAGAAGCACATGGAGGTGAAGTGTGTGGAGGAGAGACATGATCTCCTGAATTGGGTGGTATAACTGGGGAACTAGAATGGCCAGCAAAAGAAGGGCCAGTAGAAGAGTGGCCAACAGACGAGAAGCCAGCAAGGCAGATAGCAATCTGCCTTCACTGTTGAAAAGTAACCTATGTTTTGCACCTATAAGTGAGCCAGACTTGAGTTATCAAAGATAAACAACCTTACTTGTTGAAATGCCCAAACAGCACCCCAGTCCAATCATTATCTTCATTTTCCTCTAAGAATGTGAGTAAATGGTAATAAAAATGTGAGAAGCTAAATGTGCCATTCATTTCCTTGAATTTATCAAGGGGAGATAATGCAAGATGAGCCTGAAAATAACAATGGTTAGGTTGAAGTATGATGTTATGTTGCAAAATTGAGAACTTACATGAACAGCAGCATAGCCAAGATGTGTGGTATCAACCTGTTTGATATTGTGTATCTTGCTATTACTTGCATGTGGTTTGCTGGATTTACCTGTTGGCAATGCAGACAAAGGAGTACTTAGAGTTTAGAAGTGGATTAGATGGTGATGTGGAGAATCATGCATATCCATTCAAGTACATATCCTCTTAAGAATTCAAAAAATTGCTTTGCATCAAAATCCTCCCCAGCATGTGTTCCCACCCAGAGAAAAGTTGGGTACATTTGTCCTGTAACCATGAGGCAACCATCCATGAGTTTCTTTCGTGTTCTAAAGTGATTAAAAAATCATGCCTAAGGTTAAGCACATACTCAGTGGGATCTTTGTCAAATTCATCAAGATAGCAAATGGGACATAACAGCCTTGCAATCTCTGTTACAGTGCTCTAGTGTTACCTTCACCACAATGGACTTAGTTGTTTTCATGGATTGCATTTTATCTTATCTTATGATTGTATCTGATCACAGACATGTGCTATTCCAGTTCTTTGGCATGGTTGCCCCTTACAGTTATGTTTTATTCTCATGCTGTCAGGAGCACAGCACGTTCCATCTTTATTAAACCTTCATAGCCTCATTTCATTTCAGTTCTTTCATTTTCGCTGCTGTGCAAAGCCATGCCCTTCATCTCTGTCACTGTGCATTTGCTATGCAGGGCTATGTCAGGCCATATTTACCACTTCATCAGGAACTAGTAGCGTTACTCGCTTGTATTGTACCACTTTGCTATTATTCCCAATCTGTATTTAGAACCACAACATGTACATACAGTAGTATTAGTATAAAAGACTGAGGGGCTACACTGGATGCTCTCCAGTTTAGTTTATAACCATTCTGAACTCCTATTTCCCTTTCTGGATTCTTGTGTGTAGACTTGATTCCCTAGCAGTTTTGAGTTGTTTCACTTGAACTAAACTCTCATTTTATCACCTCTACACCCTCTTGTTTCAAGAACCCTGATGGCACTTCAATAGACCACAAGTGTGTCCTCTTGCCTTTCCACTAGGACTAGGTCTCATGCCCATACTTATGTACGCTAGTGG
>JBBPJZ010000380.1:0-21770 GCA_038089015.1 Chalciporus aff. trinitensis | reverse complement strand
CTTTACCTCTTATAGATATAGTAGGGACAAACATGTACAAATAGATGTAGGACTATATAAACCTCAAGGAGCTGACTGGGAAACCCCCAGTTTAGTTCACTTGGAGATTTCCTCTTCAACTGCCCTTGCTCGACCGCTGTAGTGCCTTCGCACCTTCAGCATGGATTCCTCACCGCTGTAGTGCCTTCGCACCTTCAGCACGGACTGATTACCGCTGTAGTGCCTTCGCACCTTCAGCATGGACTCTACTCTTTTACCTCTGGTTCTTGTGTAGACTTGATTCCACTCTTTAGTTGTTTTGAGTCGTTTCAAAATTCAGGTTCATTTGCTGTACAGTACAGGATGTGTTTCTGTAACCAATGGTTGACCATGTTGGTTGCTCGCATTCACCTCCCCAGGTGTGCACTAGCACCTCAACAGCCCAGGAGCTCACTGCAATGACTCACCAAGGCGTTATTGACCTTGTTATCACTGTCAGGACCAGATCTGAAGTGGATGTGAAGAAGTGAGTGTGCTCATGACTGTCATTCACTGAACTCATGAAAGCTCACACAAGTACACGATGACCATGCTAGTTGTGTGGACAGCCCTGGCAGAGTTGAAGGGAGTATTAAAACAGCTGTCACGGCCTCTGCATTTGATGACCTGCCACTGGCTGACATCAAGCAGCTTGCATCCCTGTTTGAGCATCACTGCAGGAAGACTCCCATAACCCTCTCAGATACTTTTGAGACTGTCTGTGGGCAGGTGTGTGCCTCTGAGCGCTGTACCAGGTGAGGGTTGTCCATGTCTGCTTTTGCCTGTGTTCAGGCATCATACATGTCTCATTGTCATCTTCCCCCCACCCACCCTGTGCAGGAATACCTACACCACAAGCCAGTGCTCATTGAACCCCTCACTGGTGGCTATAACCTTGGCCATTTCTTAGCTGTCACTGTCTGTGGCCCATGCTTCAGAGCTCATATTGAGGAGCTCCATGTCATGACCTCCACTGCTTGGCTCATCAAAGAGACAAAAAGAGGGATGGCACTGTTCGAGCAGGCCTATCTTTCACAGCCCTGATTGTATTTCTTTGAGGTGGATGACAAGCCAGAGCCAGATGACCATGCTGTATGGGTCTCAGCAGTGTTGGTCAAGACTGTGTACCCTAGGTCCCTCACACATAGCAAACATAACAGGGATGCTAAGGATGTCTAGATCATGGACTATCTGATACACAGCAAGTAGGCTTAGAATACATGTATGGGGAGCAATACAGGGCAAATGATGGTGCTAGTACAGTGAACAATGTGCAAGTGAGGTTGAAGCAACTGTCTTGCTTGATCTATTTCCATCTAGAAACTCGTCATCACAATCTCCCCATCTCGGCCATAGTTTTCCCCTCACCCACATTTCAGTAGATTGACAAACTTATGTAAAATCGTGGCTGTATTTATTCTGCAACAAACACACCCCAGATTCAAAACCAAAGTGAGCTGGTCAGTGTAAATTGTGATTTCAAGAGGAGGGAGGCTCTGCAGGACAAGGGATAGTTGGAGGAAGGCCTCTGTTGCTCGACACAGCGACAGCTTTGTAGCTGTCCTCCATGTTGTTCCACATGCTGTCTGCCAGATTTGGTCAGCACCACACAGCAGCAGCCCACAATCTGTGGTCTCCACAACAGGCAGGTTGTATTACAAGGCAACACTGAACAAATCTATGCCATCATGGACTGTGCATCGGATAGCCCCAAAACAAGCTGAACTCACTTGGCTGCACAGTCCAGAGGGAGTCGTCATGATGCCCATAAGTGCAACTCACAGTTTGCGATTGTCACCTCCCAAAAGTGCATTTCTTGGGCCTGCATCATCAGGGTCCCTCCTGCCCTGGCCCATGTGCTGTATGGTGCCCCCTTTGCCTGTTCAAGTGAGTTCCATCTGTTACGTAGCTGAAGATTCTGGAAAGAGGCCTAAATCTGAATCCAAGTTGTTGTGCTGCAGATCCCTAATCACCATCTCATGAACATTGATCCATTTCCATTCATTGCTCTGCAACACTATATAAACAATGATCTGTTAGGAGGAGGGGGGGGAAGAAGAGGAAAATGTTCATTATGCACCCTCTCATAGAATCATCCATCATGAACAGTTACACACCACATGTAAGTTGCCATACCATTCCTTCCTTGCCTGGTCATTCCCTTTTTCCTTTTTTCCTTTTTTTTTTTTTCCTCCCTTGTGCTTGAAACGACTCAAAACTGCTAAGGGAATCAAGTCTACACACAAGAACATTACTGGAGAGAAGTGAACAGTGAGTTCAGAAGCAATTAAGAGGTAAACTCCAAGTGAAACTAAACTGGGGAGCCAGTCTAGCTCAGAGGGTCTAATATACAAAAAGATCTGTATGTACGTGTTGTGACACTATATACGAATCAGGAATAATAGTGTGTCGTACGATATGAGAGGGTACTGTCATTGGTTTCCGAAAGAAGGGTAAAGGTGTAGACATAGCCTTGTGCAGCAGTGAGTAGCGGCGTAGCCCTGCATAGCAGTCAGGTTGTGCCAGAGTAAAGGCTATGCATAAGCATAGGATGGATAGGTAAATGATGACTGTGCAAAGGAAAAGAATAGCACATGTTGTATGATACAATCATAAGATAAGGAAAATCTAAGATAAGGTAAGATCAGTCCTGGAGAAACGACTAAGTCTAAGTGATGTGAAGGTGATACTGGGCAACCGTAACAGTGCTAGTATGTGCACACACCAATCCCATCATGTCCTGCCATACTAGTCTGTTTGCTTGTGTGCTGGTGAGGCCATTTCATGGATTTGATATAACACCGAGTGTATTGTTGTTCATTCTCTTCCATTACCAGTGGCAGTGCCCTGCCCCCTTTTTCCTTTGTTTTTGGTGTGTGTGTTTTCAGTTTTTTTCTTACATCTGTCAACCGCCAAGTATATTCATAATCAACCTTTGTGACCTTGCCAAGGCCTGCTGCTGCTCTTTTTCTCTTCATGTCATCATTAGTACTCTCACCCTCTGAGCCAGTAGTGATCATATCAGTTAAGAAGTTGGTGTCAATAAGGGCATGGATTCCCTCATATTGCATTTCTTTTTGCAGAATGTCCACAGCCTTTTGATGTGCCCTAGCAACCTATTGAAACAACTCAAAACTGCTAAGGGAATCAAGTCTACACACAAGAACCTCACTGGAGAGTGTGAACATAGGAGTTCAGAAGCAATTAAGAGGAAAGCCCAAAGAGAAGACTCTAAGGACCATAAACTCCAAGTGAACTAAACTGGAGATGTCCAGTCTAGCTACTGGGTCTAATATACAGGAGTGGTCTATATGTACCTCTAATCTGCCATCTGAGTTCATTCCTCTATAGCAACACATCCCTGTGTTGCTCAACCACGTTGGAGCCCTTTCCCACAAGAAGCAAGTGAATGTCTGCAATCAGATCCAGTTGCTCCTGTCCCAGATCACCAGTAAATTCTTCACCCCTGAGCCCACTGTGGCCTCTGGTCCATACAAACCATTCGAAGCACCTTCCAAGCAAGGTCATCCTATTGACCCAACCACTCCTCCACAACCTAAGTGCCATCACCATAAAGGTGAGGCCAAGATTATCAACCATTTCCAGCCTATGCCCTCTGGGAGCTGAACCATTCCACACAGGCCTTCCCTCCCCCTACTATTATCTTTCCTTCCCAATCTGCAAAGAGGACCCAGTTGTGGTCTGGTGTGTAGATAGGTCTCTTACTTTTTAGTTACATCTTTTTCCATTATTCCTCCCCCTCCTGCCTATGTGCTTTGGCACATTGGGCCATGTGCATTTGACCACTGCAGTGATAGTAGTATATTCTTAGATACAGTTAGTGATGTAGTACATTGTTTTTGTTCTTCATAGGGTAGGTTACCCTCACAGGGACATAAATTGATTTAAAAAAAAAAAAACCAATACAATTCATGAGCAGACATGCCATGTCCTGTGATCATGGCACCTTTCTGGTGGAGAGTCTGGCACTCATCTTTGATAAAAGTATGCCCAGATGTGCACAACAAGCACCACAGCAAAAATAATCACCCAGCTGAGGAAGACACAAGTTTTGCAACTGAAGTGCTCCTGGTCAAGGATGATATGTCCAATGAGGAGAGACTGGAAGATCAGTGATGTCCAAGAGAGAAGACATTGGAAGAAGGTGGTGTAGGTCATGGCATGACTTATGCTCAGCGTGACTGTACATGAGAACTTGGACTTGAACTGGGAAGCACTCACTGACGGCATTCAACATTGCAACCCCTCTGCCAACATGGTCTTCAGCCCGCATGACAATTCCTCTGGCAATTTCCTATCTGCTGACAACTGTCAGCTAATTTTGGAGTCATTAGCTTTTTATAGGGAGAATTACATAGGTGCACCAGAAGCTGCATTACTTGGTCTTGAAGGTCGCCTGACCACTTTTTTGACTCAGCCCAGGCTAGTGTCGGATTTTGACTTACCCCCCACCCCATAATCTCTATCTCACTCTTCAAGTCTATCCTCACCCCACAATCTCTATCTCACTCTTCAAGTCTATCTCCAGTGAACCATCAATGCAGTGCATCTGCACCACCTCCTGAGCCTGAAAACCCTAGATGGGAAGGAGTCCACAACCCCAATATCCCTCATTGCCCTAGAAATGACATACTGTTGAGCAGACACTGGGTTACCATCAGCCTGGCATCATTCAAGAATCATTCTGCAGTCAAGCTCATCACAACTTTTGCATCTGCTACCTTCAAATCACTCACATACAATGTTGGTGCTTGGGTAGATACCCTCTCTCATACCTTTCAACAGTATTGAGGAAGACTTTCAGGCACAGATGACCTTAGATCACTGATAGGTTATTGTAGCAATTTGATAAGCCAGGAGGTGATTGGCTCTTTCCTGAGCATGATTTCACATCTTCAACTGGTGTTCAAGTGCTCTGGGTAAGTCCATCCTCACTGTGTGAGTATCATGCTAATATTGATCATGCCCAAAGCATGATGAATTCACTCAAACTCTCCTGAAGGAAATCCTATCAGAAATATGTTAAACACCTTCTCAATGCCCCACATGAGCATACCTTCTCCAGATAGATCACCCATGGTATCAAATATGCATATCTTTCTGGTGGGGGGTCAATATATGTGTTATTGCTGGTTGTGGGAATGGAGTTAAAGCATGCAATAAACTTGGTGGCAGTCAAAGTGGTGTGGGAGATGAAAAAGATGCTGAGGGATTCAAATTGTGTAGACGGTGGTAAGTAATGCACAAACTTGCAGATTTTGGTTATCATCTTGACTGTACATCTCTAAAGGATACAGACCAAGTGATGGGTATGCTGAAGTCATAGTGAGTTCCTTTTTCTCTGACTTGTTGATGCTATTCACTGACATGCTTCATCTCAGCAATCTTTTTCTACCTAAGCGTACATCTAAGCTTTGGAGACCATGTTGAGAGCCAGTTCTGGAGGATGATTGGACTGTGGATCAGCATGGTGGTACAAATGATGATGATATACCTGACATCCAGGCAACATCACTCACCTCACTCATATCTTGCTATCTTGACGGTTTGCCTAATGGGGATCTCATAGGGCAAGCTTCTTCTATTCCAACTGAGCTCTTGAACTTCAGGGAAACCCTGCCTTCAGCATATGTGATCAACACCACCTTTGATCATTCAGACAGAAACAATAGGTTCTACCCCTGTTCACCAGATTGTGAAGTTAACATTGCATGGACTGAAGCTCAGAGATGGTACACAGAGAGGACATGTGGAGTAGAAGACATTGAGGACCTTGAAGACCAGGTATGTACCATATGTTTATTGAGTCAGACTTATCAAGGACTTACTGTTGTTGTTGCAGCTTCATGGTCACTACAGTGAGGGTGTTAGAGGGTCAACCACTTCATATGTGTGTGTTCCCATGCCAGTTGTTAAAAAGGCAGGTGGGTAAGTGGATCTGTTGTGTTCAGTTTGATTGCTGATTGATAATACTGGCCAGAACATTGGACATTAGAAATTCTGATGACTCACTGATGGCATCCATGAGTACAGCCATGCCAGCTGATCTCAAGGAGAGATTAATGGCAAACCTATGTGGAGTGTTCAATGAAGTGGATGTTTCACATGTTCACAAATCATCAAATGGACCCACCATATTTAAGTCTGGGCATTTTCAGTTGGTTTCATCGCTATGGCACCTGGGTAAATTTTTCCATTTGTCCTGACAATGAGGGCTAACAGAGTCCTAGGGATATGGTATACCCCTCAATGTACATCCTCATGAGCTTGAGATTGAAGATATTGGCAGAATCAATGTCTCTCAGTTTCTCTCATATGAGGGTGGGGACTGTGTCGATTACTCAGAAGTCTATCAAAACCTGGTCACCACCTTTGAAGATGTTTTTACTTGGATTGAGAGTGCAGTAAATTGTGGGTATTTATTAAATTCATAC
The DNA here is from genome assembly GCA_038089015.1 of Chalciporus aff. trinitensis. Taxonomy (NCBI): domain Eukaryota; kingdom Fungi; phylum Basidiomycota; class Agaricomycetes; order Boletales; family Boletaceae; genus Chalciporus; species Chalciporus aff. trinitensis. The sequence goes on along the minus strand of JBBPJZ010000380.1, from coordinate 15,297 downwards.
CAGTTGCTTATACATTCACAGATTAGCCATTACCTTCCTGAAGATTATGAGATTCTCATAGACATAGTGGATCAGCTGCCAGGGAACTCAAAACCATTAGTGGCACCCTTTGTCTCTCTGGTCATCAACATCAATGTTCAAACTGAAGAACATCAAGATGTCAAGGACAAAAACTTATGTCTTGTCATTTCCATAGGTCATTTTGAGGGAGGGGCTTTGGTATTGTATGAGCCTGGCCTAATTTTGGAGTTGAGGTCAGGGAACATTGCCATATTTCACTCCTCAGAGACAACACATTTCAACTTGGAGTATACAGGAAGAAGGGCATCTTTTGTTTTGCAGACTGATAGAGCATTTGACGCCTGGATAGAGGAGCACAATGGGTGAAAATTCAATGTATATCTTTCTTAGATTCTAATGTAAATAGAGTTGATTTTTTGCATTTATAGCTTATTTGAACAAACAAATTCAATAATTGCTAATAGTAAGTGCTTGTGCTAATTACCTCTAATTATTCAACTACCTATTCTCTGCTTCCAATGACAAAAAAGTTGCACAGGAGCTTTCTATTGAAACAGTTCCTTGACTCTGTGTCTTTTTGATCAATCAAACCACATTCAATTCTGCCTGTAAATCTCCAGTTTTTCAGATTTGGTGTTCCTCATTATTTAGCAATCTCAAATTCACTCTCTATGCATCAGACTCAGAAGGTGGAGGAAATAATAAAAAAACATATGTAATGCTAACAAGAAAATCCTGGTGATGTATTGAATTAACAGGATGACCCAGATGCTATGGAGTTTGTGCATAAAAGGGCCTACTTGCTTTTGGAAATCTCAAGAGCCAATGCACTATCCAATAGCTGCAACTGGAATTGAACTAGGCCAGGATGATTGAGCATAAAGCACTTGGTAGGCTATATGTGTGCTGAGTTACAGACTTAGCTACAGGGAGAGATGATCCTTGAGACTATTTTGAGACTTGGTCATGATTAGCTTTGAAGGGAAATCATCAAGAGGATTAGACTAAGGTCTCCCTTAGCTACATTCTTACCTTGACCAATGATCATTACTTGTACTTCTATTAGTCATCATTTCTTATGGACACTCACTACATCACAATGACTAACTCTTTGACTCATTCTGACTTGATCGTTTTGTCATCCTGTGTAGTCATGACTCATCTTTATTCTTTCATGTTCTATGTCCTTCTTTCCTTCAAGTATATAAACCTTCTATACTTCTTTCCTGTACTCTAAGCTGAACCTACACAATCTAGCCCTTGAACTTCTCAGAACTCTTGGATCTCTTGAGTCTTCACTTTACTCTGAGGAAAGTGCTGTTAGTCATCAGGACATCTCTTGCATGACTATCTTAGAAACCTTGACCACACCTCTAGAACTCCCCTAGAAAACATCCCAACAACCTCCATCCCAGACTTTGCATCTACACTTCTCCCTTACCCAGGGCAAGCATAACAATTTATATATACTCTTTGATATGTATGCACATGATTGTCATTAATGCTAGAGGTTAGAATATCATAGAATGTATTACATGAGATATGCATGAGATCAGAGAATGTTGTTTTATGATTTCATAGTGTTCTGTATGATGTCATGTACATAGTGACTTCTTGCAATGATTACCGAATCCTGATTAGATAAGGTCAAGATATGCAATTGTAACAATGGAGGCACAGAGGAAACAGAAAATTGCTGAATATGATCTTGAATATGGTTTTAATACCAAGTGCAAGAATGAACTTGGCATAGATGACAATATGCTCTTGCTCAAGTGCTGTCACATGGCCTTCTCAACTGGCATTGCAAAAAATAATCAGTTATTATTGTTCTGAGAGTATTGATTAATTATTTTTCCTGTAGGCTCTGAGTCCCCAGAATGCTGATTCAAAGACTATGTTCTTGTTATACCTGCTTGGTGCTATTTTGGTTTAAATTGTATCATGATCATACTTTTGTTGTGTTTGTCTATAAGCATTTCAATATCAGTTATTTTGTTCTCATTTCAGTCTACACTGTTGTAGAAAACTATTTGCACTTTATTAACAATTGCTTCATATTGCATTGATATTGTGTACTCATTAGCCTGAGCTGTTCTTTTACTCAAAAAAATAACTCTGTACAACATTGTATAAAGTTATATAGCAATAAGATACCTGTGTATCTTGTAGATTTGTTTCACTGTGATGGCTATGGTCTCTGTTGATAAAATCTAAGTAAAGAGGCAGTAATGCCCAACTAGGTATTGTAAGTTACAGAACAAGTGTAGGAAACTAAGTACTCACCTCAGCTGCTGCCCAAGAATGATGGAAATAACTGAGATACATCAGGGTAAGTTATAATACTTATAAAATGGATGAAAATGTGCTCAGCACATATTGAGTTAAAAATTCAGTCCTGAAAATACCTAACTCAAAGGTAACAGTGTCAGGGATAATACATAAGTAAAGACAATGTGCATCATAGGAATAGAAATAGAACAGTGAATAAACATAGAAATAGGAGAATATACATAAATGAAAATCTAGGTGATCAACCTGAAGTTTTTGACTATAGGGCCTGAAGGTCTGAAGGCTCAAAGAGAACTCACATGCCAGGTCCAAAGATCTGGACACTTGGGTGAAAGGAATAAGGCCTGAAAAACATTGGACTCACATAGGGTGGATTAGATGACTTATATTTTGTCACCTGTAACATAATATGATATTATACTAATTATATACTGTGAACTTGTAGTCTCTGTGATATAATGTGGTACTGTACTGATCATGGATCATGTACTGTGGGCTTGTGTGGCCTGTCATAATGCTGTAATGATATGCTTGGCTATTTATAAATGGGTGATTTGCTAATGAAATATGAAATATTGAGATGAGGATATCCCAGGAAGGAGTTGGTGAACTAAATCTCATGACCCGGGAGTTATTTTAAAGTCATAAGAAAGAAGAAAGGGCTATTCATGTGTGTGACTGGTTAGGGACCAGTCTAAATACTGAAACAGACTGATTTTTGCAATATTTTGTAGTCTAGTCTGGTTTTTAAAAGTTAATTAATTTAAAAAGACTAGTCCAGTCTCAGTCTTTTCAAAAAATGAAAAACAACCAGACTGGACTGAACTTTAAAACACTATGAAGCAGATAGCTACACTCCCACTTTTGTTCATGTCATTCTTATCAAACTCCATATTGCTGCCTTGCATCAGTGTTGAAAATATCTTTCAGAGGTCATAGACATTCTCATGTTGAACATATTAGAATAGATATTATATAATCAATCCTGTAGTATAATATTCAAACTCAGTTGATCTAAGGTAATACAGCTCTTTCACTACTATCACAATTATCTCACATAAAAAGCCTCAATGCTTTCAACACAATCTCAGTGAGTAAACAAGCTTCCTCTATAGTAGAACTTGCTATGCCAGTGGATTGCTGGTTTACACCAGTTCAACAAGTTATGAGCCCTGCCAGTAATCTTTCCACTTGCAGTTTGTGCTTTATATGCCTTGTAATGATGCCTTCCCAGGCTTGCAGCTTGTGCAATCTACCACCAATCTCATGATGCTTGAGAACACTCTTAGATATAATTAAAGCATAAAACCCTATGAGGTCACTATGCTGATATTGTTTTACATGTCTTACTAACATGCCCTTGTTATGGTTGCCTAGTACCACCTTCACATTACTTGGACTTAGTCATTTCTTTAGGACTGATCTTATCTTATCTTTAGATCTTTCCTATCTTATGATCATATTCCATCACAGACATGTGCTATTCCTGTTACTTGGCATGGTTGACTCACCTATGCATACTGTGCCTAGAGCATAGCCTTACTTCATTCAATTCAATTCTGCTGCTGTGCACTTGGTGTTGTGCAGAGCATTGCCTTTTCATTTTCATTGCTGCACACTTGCTTAGGACGCTTCTTTTTATCTCCGCTGCTGTGCACTTGCTGTGTAGAGCATTGCCTCTTCATATCCACTGCCTCATTTCTGCTGAGTTAAGGCTCCACTGCTGCACACATGGTGCTGTGCAAAGTAATGCCGCAATTCACTGCTGCACAGGGCTATGTTTACCTTTCTCTTGGGAACCAATAGCAGCACCCTCTCATATTGTATGACACACTATTATTCCTAATCCATATTTGTTTCACAACATGTACATACAGTTTTTACTATAAAGACCCAGGAGCTAGACTGGATGTCTCCAGTTTAATTCACTTGGAGTTTTCCTCTTAATCGCTTCTGAACTCCCTTGTTCACTTTCTCCAGTAAGGTTCTTGTGTGTAGACTTGATTCTCTAGCAGTTTTGAGTCGTTTCAGCCCTTTTCTAGACTTTAAACTCTACAATGTCTTTCTCCAGCACTATCTCTATGTTTAATGCTATCTCTGTCCAATGTTGATGATTGGGTAGATGTCCTGTCTTATTCCTTTCACCAGGATCAAGAAAGGCTCTCAAATGCCAATGATCTTGGAGCTTTTATAGGCAACTGCAGTAATTTGGCCACCAAGGAGATAGTAGACTTCTTCCTGGGCATGATTTCTTGCCTTTAGCTGGCATTCAAATGCTCAGGGTAAGTTCATACTCAAAGTAATTATGAGAGTCATGCTGATATTGACAATATTCAAAGTCTAATGAAGGTGCTTTTCCTTTCTTGACAAAAACTATTTTAGAAACATGTTGCACACCTTCATAATGTCCCAGAGGATTGCACAGTACCTATGGGACCAAATATGTCTACCTTGCAAATAGGAGCTTAGTATTTATGTTATTGCTGGTTGCAGGAATAGAGTTAACATATGAGGTAAACTTTTCACCAGTCAAAGTGATTTAGGAGATAAGGAAGATGTTGAGGAATCAAAGATATATATATGATGGTAAGTGACCCACACAGTGGCAAATATACTTAGGAGCTGATCATGATGAGAACCTTAGTGTTGTGCAAAGCACTAACAAAGAGTATCATATCAACTGTTGCTGAGCTCAGATATAAATTGCCACTGACTCTTTATTGTGATGACTACAATCATGATTGTACATCTTTGAAGAATATAGATTGAATAATGAGTACACTAACATCTCAGTCAATATCCTGTTCTCTGATTCATTGCATTGACAATATTCCTTGAGATGCTTTATCTCAACAATTGCCTTTTATATTCCTAGGCTCATAAGCTTTAAAGATCATGCAGGCAGCCAATTCTGGATGATAATTGGCTCAACTATAATTCACTTGATATTAGTGTTTAAAAGTCCAGTCTGGTCTGGTTTTTTGCCTTATTTGGAATGCAACCAGATTGCAACCAGACCCATGGGTTGTGAGAACCACTGCAACTGCAACTGGACCAAAAAAAAACAGTCCAAAATGTTCCAACACAAAGTTGCAACCAGTTGCAACTGGTGAGAATCATGCTTTGGCATATATAGCTGACTTTTACTATATACTCTTGGCTACAATATTGCCACCAGGACCATGGGAATCCAATCACACAGTCCTGAGATATCATTATTTCTGATCAACATGTCATTTTTGGGTACACTAACTTAGCATCACTCATAGAAAGTCAAGGAAAATAGTTAAAAATCCAAAAATATTTGTTGAGGTATCCCTGAATGGGTACTTCATGGCCCCATGTGACTGGTTGCAGAAAAACTGGTTGCAACTGGTCCAGCAATCAGTTTTCTGACTTCCAGCCAATCAGCAACTGGCAACTGGACTTTAAAACACTACTTGATATTCAATCAACTTCTCTTGGCTCACTAATATTCTCATATATTGATGATGATGAGCTCCACAGGGAAAGTCTCCTCAATTTCCACTGCTAGATTCAACACCAGTGAAGCCCTGCCACCAGCACATATGATGAGGACCCATTTCAATCATTCTGATGGAAACAATAAGTTTTATCCATGCTCACCTGGTCATCAGGTTGATTTGCAATGAACTAAAGCTTAGAGAGGTTATGTAGAGAGAACTTATGAACTGGATATATCCATATGTATATTCAGTCAACTTTATCAATTATTCACCCTTTGTTATTTGTAGCTTAATCATCACTATTGTGAGAGTGTTCGGCATTCAACCACTTCATATGTTCATGTGCCCATGCCAGTTGTCACAAAGACTGGTGGGTAAGTAGACCTGTTATATTCAGTCTGGTTGTCCACTGATCATGAATGACATGAACAACAGAACTTTAAACATGAGAAATTCTGATAACTCCCTGATGGTCCTGGTGTGCACTGTCATGTCAATTCATCTCAAGGAGAGACAAATGGCCAATTTAAGAGGAGCCTTCTGAAATGACTCAAAACTACTAGGGAATCAAGTCTACACACAAGCACTGAAAGAGGATTGCAAGAGTTCAGAATGGTTAAGAAGAAAACTCCGAGTGAACTAAACTGAAGAGTGTTCAGTGTAGTCCCTGGATCTTATATACTAATACTACTGTGTGTATATATTGGGGTTCTAAATACAAATCAGGAATACTTGTTATGATGCCCTCACAAAGCACGCTACATTCATGGACTTAACCATTTTCTTTTGCTTTGCTATCTTATCTAATCTTTTCAGGCTCTTATCTTATGATCATATCTGATCACAGACATGTGGTATTCTAGTTTGTTGCCACAGTCACCACCTCACTTCCACCTTATCCCCATATGGACTAATTGTCTTCTCACGCTGTCACACAGCATGTTTCACCTTGACAGACTTCTTTTCATTTCCGCTTCATTTGTGCCTTATGCTCTGTTTCACATCCCTGTGCTGCCACCTCCTGTTTCACCAGGCTATATGCACAGCTTCCTATTTCATATTCCTTATCACCCAATCATAAAATCACCATACATCGTACCATGTACCTTTACCTCTTATAGTCATAGTAGGGACAACATGTACAAATAGATGTAGGACTATATAAATCCCAAGGGACTGACTGGGACACTCCCCAGTTTAGTTCACTTGGAAATTTCCTCTTCAACTGCCCTCTGCTCCTGCTGTAGTGATCCCTCACTTTCAGCACTTAACTCTTATCTCAACCCTACTGGTTCTTGTGTAGACTTGATTCAACTCTTGGTTGTTTTGAGTCATTTCAATAATAGCAAAGTGGTACAATGTGAGTGAGTAATGCTACTGGTTTCCAATGAAGTGGTAAGGATAGCCCTGCACAGCAAGTGCACAGCAGCAGAAATGAAGATACAACCCTGCATAGCAAGTGCACTGCAATAAGAATGAAATGTAGTTCTGTGCAGCAATGGAGATGAAAAACATGAGTTGAGAGCAGAAATGAAATGAGGCTATGAAGGTTTAATATAAGTGAAATGTGCTGTGCTCCTGATAGCAACTGTGCCAAAGCACTAGAATAGCACATGTCTGTGATTGGATATGATCATAAGGGGAAAGGTCTGAATTGAGAGATAAGATAAGATGTTATCCATGAAAATGGCTAAGTCCTTGATTGTGAAGGTGGCACTGGGGCATCATAACACCTTCAATGACAAGGATGTCTTGAACATGTGCAAGTTATCTGATGGGCCCACAATGTTTGAGTTTGCTCATTTTAGTTGATATAATTGTTATGGCACTTGGGTGAGTACATTTTTTCATCTGTACTGACAATGCATGCTGAGTTCTGTTTTTCAGGGAGATGCTGCACCAGTTGGTGGACATTCTCATTAGCTTGAGATTGAAGACTCTGGTAGAATCAACATTGCTCAATTCCTTCCCTTTCAATCAAATGACTGTACTGACATTAAGGAGATATATGAAAACTTATTTGCCACATGTGAAAATGTTTTTGCATAGATTGAGAGTATGATAGGCCATAATTACTCATTAAACTCCATTCTAGCTGCTTACTTATTTATAGATTAGCAATTATCTTCCTGAAGACTATGATATTCTTATGGACATAGTGGATTGGCTGCCAGATAAAACTCAAGACCAGCAGGAGCTTCTTTTGTTTCCCTTGTCTTCAACATCAATGTTAGAACAAAGAAACATTGAGTTGTGAAAGACAAGAACCTATGCCTTGTGATGTCCATAGGTTACTTTCAAGGGGGAAGTTTGGTTTTATATGAGCCTGGGTTAGTTTTGGATTTGAGATCTGGGGACGTTGCTATATTGTGTTCCTTTGAGATCACCCACTTCAATTTGGAGTACATAGGTAAATGATCATCATTTGTTCAGCAGACTAATAGGGGATTTGATACATGAGTAGAAGAGAAAAATGGTTGGGGTTTCAATGTACATTCTTTTTAGACTTTCCTATAAACAGAGCTGACTGGTTGCTGTCTGGGCCTTATGGAGTAGATTGCATCAAACAGTGTGAAATGGTAGATGGTACAGAGCAGATGTTGATGTCATGCCATCATTATACAAAAAAAAGATAGTGGACATACAAAATCTGAAAAGATTGCCCTAGTGGCAGCCAACAGAGTAGTCTGTGCATCTCAATGCCCCTGCCATGAGAGTGGAACAATGGCCTAGGGTGATGGTGAAGGTGCAAGGATAGGTGATAAGTTATGTCTTGCAAATGGATGCCAGGCTGCTCACCAGATGAGTTGAGGACCAGCTCAGCACCATAGCCCTTGCAGAGACATTTGACTCAGGGTCTTGGATGGCTTCCATGCATCCCACAGATAGCAATGCTGCTGAAACAACCTGAACATGTCTGGCCACTGGACAGACCTCTGACCAATAAGGGACAGGAAGAACAGCATGTGTGCAGTACCAGGAGGGTGGAATGCAATTGAGTCCACTTGCAGAGTTGACCAGAATCATGTTTTCACTAAGTAGTCTGACAAGAAAAACAGGGTTTTTCCATGCTAACAGATGTGCTATGCACAATAGATAGAAAAAATAATTAAATCAGGGAGTTAGTAATGAATCAGTTAAAATTGCATTAATAAATATTTACTGCCTGCCTGCCCATCCACACTCAGGTTTTAACTACCAAATAGACACCCTGTGCATAGCAGATAGAAAAAATATCTAAAATAGAAGGTCAGTAAGGAATCAGGCAAGAGAGCACTGATAAACACTTACCATCCACCAGCCTATCTGCCTGTATATCTCCAAGTCCTAGTTACCTTGAGCATTTGATAACACCTGCTGCCTGTACTGTTCGAATACACAAAGATTAATATATCTATTGAAATAGAAAGTATCAACTGGAGTCATTATATGAAGATCATTCCATGTGGATCAATTAGGCTACTTGAAAACATGGGGATTAGATGACAGGGCTGAATAAGCTGAGTTATAGGGTTTAATCGGCAGTTTTATGTCAAGTGCAAAATTTTGAATATGTTGATGTCATTGTAAAGGTGGGTCAATGACTTAAACAGGTGAACATAGGCAAGGGGTTCAGAAAATTTTCTGAAATGTGGTGAAAGCTCAAATATTGTGCAAATCTCAGCCATGTGCGGTCCTTTGAATATGAATTACCATGTTATCACCATTATACCTAGGAAACATAAGGACTCCCCTGTACCTGTTCCAGAAGGGGACAATTTGTGAGTTCTTAACTCTGAGTCTCTACATCCTTGTGCATCTTAACTAACTTAACCAGCACTGTGTTGAAATGAGCTGGTGTGGGGAATTTATGCAGATCATTGAATGGTTGAGAATGACCTCAGATCCTGGCAGAGTTGTTGTTTGGTAAAAGGAAATAATGACATTGCTATAGCAGTTGAAATACTCATGGAGGTTTTGGAGAAAATATTGACAGTCAAAGAGTAGGATTTCAATCAATGTTTTTAGGGTTCAATGAATCTTATAGTGCCATGATACTGGATTAAATATTAGCAATTGAAATTCCAGTCCTAGGACTGAAAAATGACCACAACTAGACTGAACCAAGATTGAAAAGATCAGTTATTAGTCTGGTTTAGTTTTTTTTTTCTGTCTCAGTCTTAGTCCTTCTGAAGAGGGAAAAAACAAGACCAGTCTAAAACTGGTTGCAATTGGTCTTTTGTGACCAGTCTTTTGCATCCATGAAAGTACTATGCCCTCTTACTTTCTTGAATTCTTTGATATTTTTACAATATTTCTTGATTTTTTACATATACATTATGTATATTCACCACAGATCCCTCTAAATATAACATGTTGGTTGGAAACAGTTATATCTTGGGCTGCTGTGATCAGATTCCCATGAGATAACAAGTATGTACTACAACTTTGTTCTATATTGCTTAGCATGATTCGCATGTGGCATGTGAGAAGAAATCAATTCTGACCAAAACTGGTTAAACTGGGAACAACTGATGTAAAGACCATTTATGAAATGACTCACAGCCATCAAGGAATCAAGTTTACTCAAGAGCCTGTTGAGAAGGGTTTAATAGAGGAACAAAGGGAATACTGAGATAGAACAGTTGAGAGACAAACTTCAAGCTCACTGGCCCTATATACTCTAGTATCTGTTTGTGTATGTGGGTTCTTGATCTAGATATAAGAAATAATGTTAGTGTTGCTGCAACTCTGACTTTTGAGTGGCTTCAAGCCAAAATCAGTAATAACTTCAGCTGAGTTGCATATAGTCAAGGTGCAGCAAAGGCAACATGTGACACAAGTTTCACAGGCTTCAGATCTCAGCTCAGCTGTCTTGGATTGTCTAATATCAAACTAGCACCTCAAATCTCTTCATTCTGTATCTTGTACATTTTGTAACTTGATACATGGCATTTACTAGATTATGGCCATCTTGAACTCCTTTGTCAATAACATCTTTGAGCAGATTGCCATCAGGGCATCTAGTATATGTTGTGTCATATCCTCTATCATTTGTGTTTAATCCATGTTATCACTACACAAACTCAGAGCTTGTCACATACTCTAAGAAATCCACTATCTTGTCATGTGAGATTTAAAGTTCTGTTTACCTTATTCTCCACAGACCCTTCACAGACTCTTGGTGATGACAGTACTAGTATTACAGTCAAAAGACTTGTAGAAGCGGACTAGCCACTTGTTGGATCGACTCAAGGCTTCAGGGAGCAATTCCCCACCTTATTTTACCCTTACCACCAACTTGGTACATTTCCTACACTTCTTTTCTTTGCTCTGCACAAGCAGAGCCTTCACTTAGTGTTCTGTTTCGCTCTTGACAGTTGTGGCTTGCTAGTTGACAGCTTGTTTATCAGTCTTTGGTTACACTACACCCAACCTCCCAGAGTCCACTCTAGTTAACCTTTGGTTACTCACTGTGGACTCTAGTCCTAGCTCCCTGAAGCCTCGAGTCGATCCAACAAGTGGCTAGTCCGCTTCTGCAAGTCTTTTGACTGTGATAAAAACTCTGTTCTATATTGTTTAGCATGATTCCCATGTGGCATGTGAGAAAAGACCAGTTCTGACCAAGAGTGGTTGAAACCAGTTGCAACTGATGTAAACATCAGTTAGGACTGGTTTTGGGCAGTCTCAGTCCAGTTACTTCAATTCCCAGGCCCCAGGCAACTGGCCAGTTGTGTGGTCCAGCCCATTCAAAAATGACAAAAAGGCTGGACCAGACTGGAATTTTAATCACTATTTACATGTATGTAAACTTGGTCACAAAGTCATTGATTCAGTAGTTTGACTTGAAGAATAAAACAGTCAAGAATGAAGAGTTAAAGGAGTTGAGAAGAGCGCTTGCATTTGATGAAGCAATATTGATGGCAATGGCAGGAGATGAGGAGGCTGAAGACAAGGAAGACAATGACAAAGCGTGGGTTGATGAGTTGACTGAGATGACTGAGATGAAATGAGCACAGCTAGAGAGATTGTTGCAACCATTAAAGTTAGCATTGGACAAGGTGAGCAAGAATGAAGCCAATATATCACTGGGACTAATAGCTTGCTCAGCTGTGTCAATTGGCCTTCAAATTGATCAACTAAACTATGTTTGTGTTGCCCACTTGGAAGGAAATCCTGAAAGAGTTGAGAAGACCCATCACTTTCATGCCTAAAGATGTGGTTTTACATGATAAAAATGTGCTTTGGATCATTGTGAGGCTGTGGACCTGGTAACACCAAAGCATGAGCTCGGTTTATGAAAGTTTGAACTCACCAACAATGAATGGGAGGTACTTGAGCAATTGCACAATGTGCTGAAGATGTGGACTGGCACATTGATTTTGCATGTTCCAAATTAATATAAATAAACTCTAGTTTAGGTGGTCAAGGACACTACTTTGTGCTTCTCATGATCAATCCCAAACCTTCCAACTGTCATCCCAGTCGTGGATAGTATTGACAAGAAACTTCTGGCATACTCACATGACACTAGGTACCTTCAGCCCATTCACACTGCCATTTCAATTGCTAGAAAGACACTTGACTGCTATTACTTACTTACATCAGTGACAACTTTGAGCTATATTGCATCACTATGAGTAAGTACAGGTCATTTATTATTGTTGCCCTTCACCATTGTATTGACACCAGATCAGTCCTCTACCCTTGACACAAGCTCTCATACTTCAAAGCTGCTTATTGGCCAGAAGATTGGATCAAAACTGTGCTTGGATTGGTAACAGCAGGGTTCAAGCATTCATATGCAGCCCATGAAGTTATGGACTCAGACATAGAGGAGATTGAGCCAGCAAAGCATGAAATCAAAAAGGTGTGTACATAATGATGACATATGCTGCTGACTGCCACACTCCAGACTGATAACATTTCTGTAGCTACCTCAATTGATGTCAATGGGCTATTCAGCCACAGACACCTCCTCATTTCTCATTAGAGATCATCACAGGTGGTGACTATCCACATTGGTCATGGGTAGGGGTACCACTCAGGTTATTTGTGACCTGTGATAAATCTGTACCCATGCTGATATGCATGTTTAATATTCACTTACTGACACATTCACAGCCTTATCAATCCATTCATGAGCCAAACAGTTCACTTGCAATCTCATCAACTTGTTTATAAGCATAGTGAATCACTCACACCCATGCTGAGTTGTTTTCAAACTCAATAGCTCACCCTCACCCTCACTGACTCATCTATGAGCCCAATGGCTCACTCGCAACCTCACCAATTCATTTGTGAGCCCAATGGCTCACTCATAACCTCATCAAATTATTTGCAAGCACAACAGCTCACTTACACCCTCACTAACACATTTGCAAGCCTCAAGGCAACTTCCTGCTTTAAAAATCCTTTTTGATGAATGCCACTTGTCTCACAGTGGCTTCATTCTCCTTTTCCTCAATCTCTGAGGTTAGGCATCTCCATTTCCTCAACTTTCAGGACTTTCTTGAGTTGGCTAGTAGTAGGAAAGGTGGGACATTCTTTGGAGAAGTGCCCCCACTTGTGGTAGCAGAGGCAGAGTCCCTTATCCCTGCATCATTTGCATTCTTCTGAAGTAAGTTTGCAAATATGGATGGTGTCAACCTCCATGGCCATAAAATCTTTAGAAGGAGTAGAAGTGGTTGGGTGGAGAGGAGTCTGAATGGTCTGGAAGGATTATGGTTCCTGGATGCTATTTCACTGGCTTATTCTCACTGGGTTTGATATTGAGTAGCACATTTGTACCAGTTGTCAATGGTGGTGGAAACCATATCCATGGAGTAGATTCATGTCATGAGTGGAGTGGGGATGTCAGCAGCAAAGAATCCACCTAGAATGCTTTCATTGGTGATGTTGGAGAGGGCAACTTGATTTTGGAAGGTGGAGATGTATTCAGTGAGGGAAGGTAGTGTTTTAAAGTCCAGTCATGAAAGCAGTTAGTGACTGGCAACTGGACTGGACTGCAGTTGCCAGTTGCCAATTGCCTGGTTGGATGGAAGTCAGAAAACTAGTTGCTGGACCAGTTGCAACTGGCATTTTGGCAACCAATGGAGTACACATTCACTCCACAAATATTTTCGGATTTTTAACTATTTTCCCTGACATTCTATAAGTGATGCTAAGTTAGTGTAACATGTTGGTCGGAAATAATCATATCTCAGGACTATGGGATTGGATTCCCACAGTCCTGGTTGCGATATTGTAGCCAAGAGATGTACTAAAACTTGGCTATATATGTTGAAGCATGATTTTCATGGGATCATGTGAAAAAAGACTAGTTGTGCAAAACCCAGTTGCAAATGGTTGCAACTGTGTGTTGGACCATTTTGGACTGGTTTTTTTCAAACTGGTTGTGGTTGCTTTGGTTCCCAGGAACCAGGCAACCGGTTGCAGTCCAGTTGTCTTTCAAATAAGACAAAGGACCAGACTAGACAGGACTTTTAAACACTAAGGGAAGGAAAGTATGTTCTGTCCTTCTTCATGGTCATATGTTTAGTAGAGAGCCAAGCAATAGTATTCCCTTTGGTGTCATGGTGTTGGAATGCCACTTTGAATTTGATGATGAAAGCCTTGGAGGTTCTGAGTTCAGGGAGATTGGCAACAAGTGCTATTTCTTAGAATGTGATGGCCCATGTGGCTATGGTCCCTTTGGTCATGTAGGAGAGAGCAAAGGCAACCTTTTTAGGATTGGTGTTGTATACCTCTTGGTTGACAATGAGATAGAATCTGACAGGGTGGAGCCAGGTCATGCTCTTCTTGAAGGATTCATTGAAGTGTTCTGGGGTTCTGAGATAGAGTTCTATGGGTTTTGTGATCATGGGTAGTTTGGGAGGAGTAAACGGGTTTGCAATGGGGTTGATGTGGATTCCAAGGCCAGAGGTGGGACATAGAGATTCTGCAGAAAACATAAGTGCTTCTTCAATGAAGTTGAACACTGAGGGGAGTGGTAAGCAGCGAGTTTGAATGGGGATGATATCAGGAAGATCTTTAGGTGGGGAGTGAGAGATATGAATAGTGGCAGAGAGGGGGTGAGTGAGCTCTAGGGTTTGTTCTTGTTCTCCCTGAAAGGAAAGGCAAAGATTGAAGGATTTAGAGTCAGGGGAAGTCTCAGCTGGTTCAGATTGTTCAGAGATGTTGTCCTTAGCAGGTAGTTCCCATATCTGGTGAGAAGTTGGGGAAGAAATGGATCCTTGTGGTCCAGAGCATTTGGAGCTTCCCTTGAGGGGATTGCTGTATTAAGGCCAAAGGACTTGCAGGAGCGGACTAGCCACTTGTTGGATCGACTCAGAAGCTTCTGGAGAGCAAGGACTAGAGTCCACAGTGAGTAACCATTGAATAGAACGCAAATACAAAGGGTAGACCGACCTAGAGTCCACAGTGAGTAACCAAAGGTTGACTAATGTGGACTCTGGGAAGTTGTGTGTAGTGTAGCCAAAGACTGGTAAACAAGCTGTCAACTAGCAAGCCACAACTGTCAAGAGCGAAACAGAAC
>JBBPJZ010000379.1:0-21804 GCA_038089015.1 Chalciporus aff. trinitensis | reverse complement strand
CCAAGGATGGTGCCGGCTCCGCTACTCTTTCCATGGCCTATGCCGGTGCCGAATTTGCGGGCAAGGTTATCCGTGCCATCAAAGGAGAGAAGGGTATTGTTGCGCCAACCTACGTCAACCTCGCTGCAGACCCTGTCGGTGGGGAAGCTTTGAAGAAGGAACTTGAGAAAGACATCGAATACTTCTCCGCGCCTGTTGAACTCGGGGTATGCTCCAATTTTTTTGCGTGTGGATTATGCCTCACACGGTATGATTGTAGCCCGACGGTGTCCAGAGCATTAAGAGTCTTGGCAAGCTCTCCGAGGCTGAGGCGGCGCTCATCGCAGCGGCACTTCCAGAACTTGCGGTTAACATCGAGAAGGTAAGTTGCTGCTGCTCTATTTCGTGGTTGCTTTCGTTCAATTTTCTTCACAGGGTGTTTCGTTCATTGAAGCCCCCAAGCTTTGAAGGAGATGAATGTGTACTTGGTGGGCAGTAGATGCTACTGATGTAATCCAAGTTGTAACTTTCTATTGGCAATGAATTAGAGGATTTGTAAATCTTTACGACATTACAATGTGGGGTAGTACTTAAAGTACTTTTCGCAGGGAGGCTGGTACGTACCATAGATCATTGAAATACTGTCAGATTTTACTTCCAGTGGATGTTCACGCACGTGACTTGACGCGTCCAGTTCAAGCTTCACGTGACCGTATTTCTTCTTCTCAAACCAAGATCCACGACCACCGACGAATCAAAGCCTGAAGACTCGGCTTAAGACATGACCTCTAATATGTGGTCCAAAATCAGCAGCGCCCTCAAGACCCGAGAAGGAAACGATAACGACTCGGATTATTCCGACACACAAGGCCAGGTTATTCCCTGTCC
The DNA here is from genome assembly GCA_038089015.1 of Chalciporus aff. trinitensis. NCBI lineage: Eukaryota > Fungi > Basidiomycota > Agaricomycetes > Boletales > Boletaceae > Chalciporus > Chalciporus aff. trinitensis. The sequence continues at coordinate 20,937 of JBBPJZ010000379.1, read as the reverse complement.
TGCACCAGACCCTTTCTGCGCAAATGCCGCAGCATATTACACATACACCACGCCTAATACCCCTCCCCATGGTGCACATTCCCGCACCGCCTCCCGCGAGGAGGATATCATCTGGTCCCTCCGTACACAACTCGCACTACAACAGGAGATGTGCGCTCAATATGAGATTGATCTCCGTGCTCGCGATGAACTCGTCGAGGCTTTAACTCTTCGCCTTGAGGCCGCAGAGAAGGAGAACGATAGTCGCAAGGGCGTAGTGCGCTCCTGGAGGAAGAAGGCCGCGGAGTTGGAGAAGGTGTGTCGTCGTCTGGGGGAAGAAGTCGATAGCAATCGTCGGGAAAGCTTGGGAAGGAGTATCATGGATGAGGCCAGTGGAGAAGCCCTACGACAGCTCCACCGTCAGATCCAACAACTCGAGCGGGAGAAGTCCGAGGTCGAATCCCAACGTGATACGATCGCTCGGGAGAAGGGGAAGCTCATAGAGGATCTCAGCGTCGTGAATGAGACGTCCCACCAGCAAAGTGACCGTGTCTCAGAGCTGGAACAGGAGGCATCTCGGCTACGGGCACAAATCCAACAGATGCAAAAAGAAAGCGCAGTCAGGGAGGTCACAATCGTCCAGCTGAATAAACAGCTCACTCAGGATAAGGAAGACATCGATGGCCTCAATATCGCGTTGGAGTCGAAGCAGCAGGAATTAGAACTGGTGCGTCTCGACTCGTGTAGCGTTGGAAAAATCAGCTAAGCGGCCTCTAGGTAAAGCGCAAACACAGGTCTGCACCTGTGCCCCTGAAACCGCCCCGAAGAACGATGTTGCTCGCGACATGACCATCTTTGTTGCCGCGGAGAGCATTAGCCCGGATTTGTAGCTCACCATTTGGCTTTCAGAACATCATGATTTGAGGCAACACTATCAGTTACGCTTTCCAGTATATCTGCTTTCTTGCTCTCGACCAGGACCCTCACTGTGGATAGCTTTTTCACTCATACTACGTGCTGAAACATGATCCATACATTTCCATTTCGCATGTTTCCACATGATACAGATCCAGAACCCATGTTTACGTCCTCCACTCCGCGACCATAGGTTGTATGCCTAGATTTTATTTGTATCCACCATACACGATCATTCGGTATTTATCGCGAACATATGAAGCATGTGGCACTGTAATCTCTCGGAGGTAAATTGTATTGCAGAAGGAACAAGAGGGCTTGTATGATAAGGTCTGCCATGCATCTGACCCAGTATTCGCATAGGCCGTATCAGGGCCCCCAAAATATACATTGATGAAGACCGTTTCCAGCCAGCGTCGCCCGACGGTTGGTGCATCGCGTCCCAGCGCATCCGTGTGTTCTCCAATACCAAACATACAACCGTGATTAGTCCCCACCCATTATGCACTCGCCAAGCTCTCTTGGATGCGTTTCGCTCGGTTTGCTGCATGAGAGTTGCCAATGGCAGGGGCGCAGTCAAGCGCCCGCTTTCGATGGCCTGCCTAGAGATAAGGATACCGTGGGTGCCTGGGAGACTTTACTCCTTCGGCCTGCACCTAAAGGTTCTTGATAGTGCTTGACTTCAAAATCCCAGGTGGCAAACATCTGCGCGTCTGGAAGAGTAAAAGACGGCGCTTCTCCGTTGACGGACCCAACGTCATCCCCTGATTTCCCCCCTTGTGTTGCAGACATTGACAGCGCCGAGTTCCATGGTGCTGGGATGCCCTGACCATAGTACAGCTTTTGAGATCCGCGCTGGAGAACTGGTGGGTGTGTAAGACGTGACGCCCGTGCTAGGACTGAGCCCTGGATGAGAATCAGCTAAGTGTACGTACCAAAAAAAAACATCGCCGACGTACAGGTAGAACTTGGCGAGCAAGCTCAGGGAGTCTGGAGGACTGCTGAGAAGCAAGAAATACCGACTTGTCAGAAGAAAAAACGGGTCGAGGAGGTACAGATGGAAGTAAAGGCCGCTTTTCAAGGTCCTTCTCTGTATCCTTCCCCAAACGGATGTCTTCCAGTGTGGTATGTGCAACGGGGTAAGAGGGCCCAATGGGCGCCACACGAGGTGGACATGGTGTGATGTTCGCATACAAGGTCGAGGGCGTGTCCCATCGAGTATTATGTTGAAGTTGAGAGAGCAATGCCACCGCTACCTTGTGCTTCGCGGGGTTGGCCGGTCCCGGCTGCGGGACAGGATGAGTCAAGATATGGTGATACGCAGCCAGGAGGGCTTGTTGGGTTGACGGAGTTGAGAGCCGCGAAGTCTGAGATTTGGACATTCGTGAAGGAGGGCGAGCAGGTAGATGCCATGAGGGTGTGCTGGCAAGAATAGAATCAGAGTAGGGCACTTGCGTGATATAATCTCCTGCAGGAATCGATGTAATATGCTGTGGAAGGGGAGACGAAGGTCTTTCCAACTTGACTGGGAATGGCGCTGGCGTAGGCGAAGGGGATTGCGGCCGAGAGGCGTCAGGGAATGGTGGCAGAAAGTCTGGCGCAAAAGATGAAGTAGGGTGTTCGCGGTATATCAGCGGCTCCGCAAATTTATCAACCGATTGATTAGGCGCCATCTCTTCGTCATTGGAATCATCCTCTTCATCCCCATCTGCGTCGTTGACGCCGACACCACCCTCGGGCAGAAGCGCATAGACAAGGGGGAGGGCAAGGTCGTGACGAGTGGGACCATCTTCAAGATATCCTTCGGAGCAGGATAAGTCGGTAGAGATAAAAGACACAAAAGCGAAACATACCTCTTATATCTGCGAGGTCGTCGAGCCTCTTTGCACTGCTGCTCGCATATCTGGACAATTCGAGGCCCTCTGTGCTGCAATACTCGCTTAGCTCATCTAGATTCGTTCCGAGCTCTCCAAGACAGGCAAATAGGTCGTGGACAGATGGTTGCTGGCGTCCTGCGAGCTCTGAAAACTGCCCACAGGCCCCAGTCAGGAGGACAAGATAGCGAGACAGCAAGTTAGAGAGAACAGAACAAGCTTGGGACGATGTTCGAGTGAAACTGTGGGCATGCAAGATTTTTACTACTACAGAGTCGAGTATGGTGGCGGTAGCAGCTTGAGATGCCATCCCAGTGACTGTCAGTGTTTGCCACGGGACAAGGGGAAGGTGGACAACTTGTGGCTGTACACATATATCACTTCCTTTGAAGCATCACTGCATCACACTGCATCACACTTTGACATTACTTACCCCTAGCTACAAACTTTCATTAATCTGCACACCGTGTAGTCCGCTCAAAGCATGTGCGGAAGATACGCGTTGGGTATCCAGGTGAATTTAGACATCAGTACCTGCGACCCTATCGTACTGATATTTTGTAGCGTGCTCAGATTCGTGGGCTACCCGGTTACCCACAGCTTAGAGTCGGTGAATGGGTCGGCGAGGACGACTTCGTGGTACATTTTATCACTTCCACGACAAACTATCGCTTCATGATTTACCTAACAGCCGCGCTATAACATAGCCCCCAATACCAACGCGCCTGTGATTAGACGGCGAGCCGGCGCGCAGTCTGGTTCAAACGACACATCATCCGACTCTCTTATCATCCAAACAATGCGTTGGGGGATTCACTACGGCAAGGAAGATTCCAAGGGGTCTCAAGCTATCAATGCGCGGTCCGAGAACCTCACCGAAGGTGTCGGGATGTGGAATAAGTTCCGAGGAAAAAATCGCTGCGTCGTCGTATGCCAAGGGTGTGAATTTCGTTTCTGTAATTGACCACCGATTGATTCGGGTAATAGGTACTACGAATGGCAGACCAAAGGCAAGGACAAGCTCCCACACTTCACCAAGCACCCAGACGGCAAGGTCATGCTTATGGCAGGACTCTATGAAGAGGCCGTCAGCAAAGGTATCACCCTGTTCCCTGCCCGTTTTGAGGATGGAAAGGCTGACCGCATTTCAGATTGTTCACAACCAACGTACACCTTCGCAATTGTCACCACCAACGCAAGCAAGGCTCTGAGTTGGTTACATGACCGACAACCTGTCATATTCTCCAGCGTGGACGAAATTAATCGCTGGTTGGACACTTCTTCGCAAGTCTGGTCCTCCGATCTTGCCCGTTTGCTCCACCCCTGGGATGTGCCCGAGTCTCCCCTTGAATGGTGCTGTGTTTCTTTAGGATCCTCGTTTGAATATGTGCTCAGCATTTCTGGCATTTTCTAGCTACCAAGTTCCGAAAGAAGTTGGCAAAGTCGGAGCACAGTCTCCCAGGTTTATTGAGCCCATTGCAAAACGAAAAGATGGCATACAAGCGATGTTCGCTAAGCAAAGGTCGAAAGCGGCTGATTTAAAACGCAAACGTAGCACCACACCACCTCCTTCATCCATCACATCCATGGTGGAACCCAAGAAGGAGGAGCATGAAGATAAGAAGGTGAAGCTTTCATCATGATATAGTTTGTTCCTCCGTACTTGTTCCGCAGGAGCCGTTGTCCCGACACTGATTTAAAATGAATAACTGAGGAAAATAATCACTATAGTTCAGGTACTTGTATTATACTGTATAACCATCTGTTGATATCTACGATGAATGTATTTGACAAAGCCGTGGCATCCGGCATTGAGAAAAGACTTGGTCTTAGTCCTGTGGTTTCGGACTTTGACTTTGACTACTCTTGTCCTCGAAATCCGAGCCCTCAGCCTTGAGTTCTGAGTGTCCCATCCTCTCCAATTTCTTATCAAAATCCCGATTACGATATCCTGACACGATACGTTCTAGCAAATCAGAAGTGGAAACGCCAGGGGTGCGCCGAGTTGGAATGAATTGTCCTGGGTCGTAAATCAATCAGCTAATTGCCGCAGCCAACCGGAAAGGTGCCTTGCCTCTCTCTTTCACAAATGCGTAGACATCTTTGTGACCTTCAGAGACGTATGGCTCCTCGTCATGTGCAACGTAATCAATCGTCCATTTGTCCAAAAATGATGCATCAAGAACCCATGGACAATCCGGAATAACTTCGTCAACCCAGCGGCAATGACGGACGGCTTCGCATCTGTCCAAGATGAGCAAAATAAGCAACGAAGATGGGGAAACACAGACCGTTCTTTATGACTCATGACACAGCGGGCTTTGTACGCTCGAACATCTTCGTCGGAGTTCACACCAACCAGAAGATGGACGTTCGGGAACGAATATTTAGCCTGGCGAAGCTGCAAAGCATGACTATTCATAGGGTCAGATATAAGTTAGATTGTCATCGGATCGGACGCATTTGTACATACCCGAAGTGGAAAAGATCGTAGACACCTGAAAAATCACTTAAGCAAGAAATGTCGAGAAGTCACGGCGAGACTCACCGTCGGCGAATATGCGTACTGGCCTGCCCGTTGGAGGTGGATTGATATGGTACATCCGACCGGGCCTTCCGTTAATTGCATGCCTCACAAAAGCTTGGATGTCTTCTGGAGTGAGTCCGGAAGGATCGACGGGCACAGGACTAGATGGAGGCTCCTCCAACACCAAAACTGGATGCGCTGTCGGTGGTGTATGGTGCTGAGAGGTTGATGGAGAAACTGCGTTGTCCTCGATCTGAGATGTTAAGGTCGAGTTCGAGGAAGCACGGTGCAAGGTGGGGTAGAGGAAAACTTTGGATGCTTGGTGCTGACCTGCACCCGCGGTTACGCTGGACTCAACATCGCCATCGTATGTTTGAGAATCCGTTCCGTCATCGGAGAGCATACTCGAAGCGAGTTGGTGCCGAGCTCGGGAAGTAGATTTATGCTGAGCACTCTGGGCGCGGTTTGCACGTCCAGAAACTGGGATTGAGACTGCTGAACCTCCGTCATCTGTCAGGGGGTCGTTGTCCTCTTCTGAGCTACATGATGCAATCAATGAGATGAACATTGACATTAGAGTGAGACTTGCGCATCATAGGTAGGCGAATCTATGGGATGTGGATATTTTCCAAACGAACGCTTGGAGTGCAATGTCTTCTTGTGATGGTGTAATAGATCTGCCGGCTGCTCCATGGAAATAGGAAAGAAACAAACCAGGCTTGGTGCAGTTTGAGGAGGTTGAGTGTAAGTGGGAGATAGACGGCTGGATGTCCCCTCTGGATATTATCACGCACGTGCTCCTTACGCCCGGCAATATTGGCAAGCACTACATACCAAGTTAGTACCAACCTCTCATTACTTACCAAAGTTGGCCCACGTCGCTGGTCAGCTTCGAAACACACCCATCTGGCATGAATGCAAAACAGTCAACTCTCAATGCAACCAAGAACAGTACGGAAGTTGACAAGGACATAAAGAGAGCATCGAGCTCAAGGTCGAGCTTTTGTTCAAAAGTAATTTCCCCCCTCCTGCTCGCCCTCGGTGCTGCTCTGGTCGGGTCGAGCATAGTCTTCGCTTCACCTTCCGAAGACTATGTACTGTGTTCGTCGGATAACAAAATATATACCGTTGATGAAACATACCCCAATGTTGAGTGCATCCTCATCAGTTGCACCCTCATTGCAGATGTAGGCAACCTAGGTGGGCATCGACCCCGTTTCTTTCACGTGCTCACCGCAACTTGTGCAACCAGCGGACATAAGAGCACGCTGGCAGAGGTCTCGCTCCCTGTTAAACGTAGCGGGAGTCCAGATACCATGGCCATTAGATCTTTGGCATACAACGTTACCTGTGTCGTTCATGGGACCAGGTAACATCATTGTCCCAGGTTTCGCAGGTAGGGTTCTCATGAAATAATGGACCGCTTGGAAGGCCGACTTACGATACTAGATGCTCATGCACACGTTTTGCAATACGGCGCTGCAATGAGCCTTGACCTGGCAGGCTGCAAGTCCAAACAAGGTGCTTGATTACTTCCGGCGCGGCGTCGTTTGTTCTCACCCATAAACTAAATTCAGAGGTGCTTCAAAGGCTTGTTACCTATGTCAAATCGCACCCGGACGTACTAGGTGATCCATCCCGCTGGATCATTGGTATGGGATGGGACCAGAACTTGTGGTCAGATCCGCAATATCCAACCGCAGTATGTACTACTATACTCCAGCAGAGTATTTCTCGTCAAACAAACATAGGATGATTTCGACTCGGAACCCCTCCTAAGGGGTCGTCGAATTTACCTCGATCGCGTAGACGTCCACGCAGCATGGGTTTCTAATCGCGTTCTGCAGTTGATGTGCAAGCTTCCCCTCGAGGTAGACGGCGGAGACATCGTGCGTGACCTCTCCGGAAAACCCACAGGTATAGCCACTTGTCATCCGACAGGTCGAGTCGATCTCATGGAATACAGGAGTTTTCGTGGACAATGCGATGTCCCTCATCCCAGTACCGGCCCCAACTAAAGCGCAGTTGGCGGAGTACTTTGATAGGGCTGTCAGAGATGCTCACGCTGTGGGCCTGACTTCTATCCACGATGCTGCAACAGGACCTCATATGATCGAATTCTATCAGGAGTATGGTGCTCTATGCTGCCTTTCACTCCAGCCTCACTGACTTATCCCTAGATATGCCGTGTCGCAGAAGCTTCCTGTGTGTGCATTGTCCAAATATATCGTGCATGCTTATAATTCGTCCACATTCGTAGCTCCGACTCTACCTCATGGGTAACATTGACTCCGATGTTTACTGGGGTAAAAACCTAACCCGCCTGATTGACTATGGTATCGCCGAGCGTCTCAACTTGCGTAGCGTCAAGCTTTTCACTGACGGTATGTCCGCCCAGTTTCTCCGAGAGGTCTCTGTGACTCACATGTCAACGGCTAAGGTGCACTTGGCTCTTTTGGAGCAGCTTTATTGGAACCAGTTCGTATTATACTGTCTTACTGAAGTAGCACTCATTCCGCACAGTACGCAGACAACCCATCGACGAACGGGATTATGCGGGTGCAACCTCACATACTATCAACGTTTGTCAAACAATTTTGGGAGGACGGCTGGCAAGTTGTGCGTAATCCACAAACACATAACCTTCGTCCTTCAAACCTTTGAAAACACTTCTCCAGAATATCCATTGTATTGGTGACCGTGCCAACCGCGTCGTGCTCGACATATTCGAAGATATCCTGTCTAACTCAGCACACGGCAATGCGACTGAACGACGCCCTCGCATTGAGCATGCGCAGATCATGACTCTTGAGGACTTGGAGCGCGTCGGAAGACTTGGAGGCAGGTTTTGTACTTGTATTGGACCTTTCAAATCTAATCAGGAACAGTGATACCCAGTGTTCAGCCTACACACGCGTGAGTGGTATTCCACTGTGCTTAAAGATTATGCGCTGAGATAACCCCTCGCTTTCAGCACAAGCGACATGTGGTATGCGGAGCGACGTCTGGTAGGTACAATCCCCAGCACTCTCTTAGGCACTTGAGACTTTACTCTGCAGGGTTCGGACCGAATCAAAGGGGCGTACGCATACCAGACGATGATCCAGTAAGCCTAGTTTGCGCTCTGTCGACATATTATTTATCTTTCATCTTTCGCGTCAGAACATCGAAGATGGGGATTCTACCTCTTGGATCCGACTTTCCCGTAGAAGGGATCAATCCCTTGTTGGGATTCTACGCCGCAGTATCCCGTCTCTCTCCTTCCGGGGACTCACCTCATGGATCACAAGGATGGTGCGATCTTCTCCACGCCTCCTTGCCTTGACCGCGCAGGCTCATCGAACGATACAGGTTCCCGTCTGAGCGTCTTACACGGACACAGTCACTAAAAGGAATGACACTAGACGCCGCCTACGCCGCGTTTGCTGAGGAGAAACTCGGCTCCCTCTCTGTTGGAAAGAAAGCCGACTTTGTGATTTTGGATCGGGACATAATGACCATACCTGTGCCAGAAATTCTCTGGGCGAAAGTGAAGGCGACAGTAATAGACGGAGAGGTGGTCTATGGGGAACTATAAACCCAGTAATCCACGATACTTATGGTTGGCAACTCTGATACTAGTCGCAACGATCCTCACGCGTTAACAATGCGACTCACCACAGTTGTCATTGGTGCCTTATCACTTTGTTCCATGATTTTCGCAGTGCCATGCTCTGTTAGCAGGTCGAGTATAATAATACGGAATGAATGGGTATAAGTAAGAATCTTCCACGGCAATCGCCCTACCACACCAAAGTCTTCCGTCATGAGTATGCACTCTCGAGCCCTGCTTTGCTCACCCTCCGCATCGGCTGAAGCGTATTCTCATCAACTGGTGCCCTTCGCACATGTCTGTAACGTCCCTCTCTATCCTTGATCTCCATGTCTTGCCCTATTGCAGCATCTCCTACTTCGTCCGAGTCTTGAACTGTGAACATCGGGGGCAAGCTCTCCCTCGCGTGCCCGAGCCTCCGACTCTGTGCGGCATACGCATAGTTAGTCTGCTGATCCCCATCTCCTTGCCCGGATGCTGTGGCCACCACGCCAACTGATTTCCCACCGAGTTCTTGTTCTTCAAAGGTCATCAACTCTGAGACGAACCCGATGTTCGGAGAGATACCCTTTCGGCGCTCGAGCACGAATGCATACGCACGCGATAACGTCCAGTGATTTGCATGGATGAGGTAGGCCATCACGGCCGTCACAGAACGCGACTTGCCCGCTTTGCAGTGTACATAGGTGCTTGCTCCGAACAGACTCGCCTCATCTTTGCAAAAAGAGAACCAAGTCAAAACACAGTTGGGACAAGATGTTTGATCCACGTTTCCAATTGCAACGAGGGAAAGGAAGTAGAAGTAAATCGCCCTACCTAGTATATCACAAGCCTCTTTCAACCCTCTGGTGATTTTGTCCTCCTCGACTGTATCCCTCATCGGTATTCTAACGTATCGCTCGAAATTCTCTCTCAAATTGAGACCATGATCGTCATCACACTCAGCGGCAATGTTGAGAATTCGCTTGATCCCAAGTGATCTGAGCTCCTGTACGTGTTCCGGGAGGGTTAGTTCGGGGCCGAGATACAGGAAATCGGGGAGGATCATCGAGACAGTGAAGGTTGGGAACTCTTCCTCTTCTGCCGAAGCTGTCTGCAGGTCATCTGGTCGTGCCGTGCTTGGCGAAGGTAGATAACTCCTATCCCCAAGTGGAGTATCGGGAGTACGCGGTGGGGTTGGCCGACTAAACATGGGTGACGGAGGTGGGAGGAACTCGGCTGGGCTACTCGTCCAGCGCGACGATGAGGCGGGGGGCGTGTGATTTGAATGGAGAAGATTAAGGTGGGAAGGGGACTGTGGAGGGAGATAGAGCGTGTTGCTATTAGGGCTTGCGCTTTGCTGGGAGGGAGTGATAGGTAAGGTTGCAGAGCGTAAGGGAGGAGCGCGGATTTGCAGACGAGGAAGAGCAAGCTGTTGCTCGTCTCCTCCATTTGTAACAATGCGAGTGAGATTCGGCACACTTGGACGTCTTGGTGGTGCTGGACGCCGGAACGAGAGATGAGAAGGTGGAGGGGAACGGCTAGGATCGTTGTGTTGATCTGAAGCGATTGAGGGCATGACTGGCAATGGTGAAGGCGTTGGCTGGTCGATCTCGAAGTGGTTTTGCGTGGGAGCAGCAGTGTTTAGTTGGAAAAGCCCTTTAATTGTCGCACTCTTTAGCGATGGTTCTGGATCGTCGGGTGGGTGAGAGGGTAGTTCTGATGTGGCGATATAATTTTTAAGGAGTGGATGAGGATGAGCAATTGCGATACCACCTCGCAAGTAATGTACACGACCAGGGCCGAGAAGAGAAGCAAGGACGGGGAGTAGTGCCCAAGCTGTGACTTGAAGGTTGCCCTTTTCGGACTCGTCCGTTTCCTCGCCATGTATTATGACGATGTCACCGTCCCAAGGAGCATCTTGGGCTGACTGTATGTCCCAGCGATGCTTATCCGAGTCCGAGGTAATGAACTGGCGGAGAGCACCGAGGGATTGGAAACCACCACCAGGTTTTCGACATCTTTTGAGGATGAGAGACGGAATAGCGACGTTAATACTGTCAACAAAGTGTGATGTCTGATAGGCTGCCAATGGACGAGTGTCGATCAATATGGGACTTCGGCTAGCAGAGAGACGATCGTGGAGTATGGCTGGATCCCAAGCAGGCGCAGCGAGAGCGGAAGGTGGAGGGGATAGAGAACGAGCTAGACGATTGGATTTGTCGCTGTCAGTAGGGAAACGGGGATCGTCTGGGGTATAATATATACTTGACGATGGACTTGGCGGTGATCGATCTGGGGGAGGAACTTTTGGGAGTTTGGAGAAGGAACGTATTGGACGGAGACGGAGATTATTCTGCACGCTTTCGCGCAGTTTGACGAGGTCGGCGAGTGCACGCGCGAGGTCGTCCTGCTCGCCGTCGTCTGGGAAAATAAAGTCATTTGATGGCGACAGAACAAGGTCGGAGATCGCGTCGAGGTCAAGGTCTTCGTCGTCGCTGTCGTTGTTGTCGGCAGTGCTGTCGGGTGCGACGGCGACGGCGGGCTGGAACGTTGCTGGCCTGAGCGTCAGTAGCGGTGGCTTGGGGCGTTTGGTGGACATCTGGCAAAAGGAGGGACAGAGTTGGCGCGATCAACGGGCCCAAGGGGGGGTCTGGGAGGGGTCTCTGGGTATAAAATGGAATATTTGTAATAATTCAAAATATTCAGGGGGGTCATGTTATTTATGGGGTGGTCGCCGTGAATTGAAACTCCACTCCCTCTTTGGATCGTCGTCTCGAGAGTTTCGTTTTAGTGTTTTTCTTCTTGTCTCGTGTCGAACAGTCATGTCCTACAAATCATCTGCTTTTCGAGCTCAACCCGTCTCTGATGGTGCAGAGTTCAAGTACCGTTCCCAAGTCCAGCAGCTCCAAGAATTCTTCCCCGACTACTCGGTCGAAGGTATGATATTCCCTCGGACGATCATCTGCGGACTACTCAATTCCTCGGATAGACCTCCAATCTCTCTTGCTTGAGGTGGCCGGGGACGTACAGCTTGCTGCTACAAGAATTAGCGAAGGTTTACTCGTCCATCTCTTTCATCGTCGGTTTTGTCAATCATTCCCTCACCACAGGTCATGCAGAACAGTGGGGATCTGTGAAGAACAAAAAAGACAAAAAGACACCCATTCCTTCCCACTCCCACTCAAAGGAGCATTCCATCTCTCGCGATCGCACAGACTCTCGTGGCGGTCGTGGCGGTCGGGGTGGTCGTGGTGGTCCTTCCAGGGGTGGTTCTACTCGTGGTCGTGGCTCAGCACGCGGTGGCCCAGCTGTCAATGGACACGCCTCGCGCTCCTCACATCCCGGTAAAACCTCCTCACCTGCACCCGACTCAGCAGATAAGCAAGCCGTTGAGGATCTCACAGAGCCTGCTCAATCCGACAAGCCAGACTTGGCAAACGGTGACTCCACGCCTGTACAAGACTCTCCTTCCGTTATCAATCCCCCTTTGGAACCCTCTGGGTCAGATCCGTCCCTCCCTACACAGTCAACTTCAACTCCTTCATCGTGGGGAGTATCTCCTTGGGGTGCACAAGACTCCTCGACATTGCCACCTGCTACATCGAAACCACCAATATCCACTGCCCCAAAGCCGACAAAGCTGCCAGCAACATCTAAACTTTCTTGGGCTCAGATCGCGCGGTGAGTTGATCCATTTTGCTTACAACCTTGTCTGACCACACCCTACACAGCCCGCAAGAAAAACCGGCCGTTGCGCCTTCACAACCTACTGCACCACGCGCCACTCCTCTTTCGGCTCCTGAGCTAGTTGAACTCGCTCCGGCACCACTTACCAATGGCGATCCGAATATTGTTGGTGAGGGTTGGGAAGATCCGATAACCGTGCAACCCCCAACATGGGATGACGAACCACAAGTCAAACCTCCTCCAGAAGACGCTTGGTCATCACCAGTACCAAACCAGCCAGATGTTCAAGAGCAAATGTCCGCCTCTGTGCTAGAGGAACCGGTCATTGAGGCGACAGCACCAGTACAACCAGAACCGGCTGAAGTTCAAGAACCACCAGTGGAAGAGCCGGCAGTTATCCCTGCCCCCTCAAAGTCCCCTGCTTCTGCTCCAGCGCGGCCGTCGGTCCCTTCGCACCGCAGCGCAAGCAGATACAAGGCCACAGACCAGGCAGTGGTGATGCCCACCTCAAGCTTTACTCCTGGTTTAGAGAAGGTTGGCATGCAGTTTGGTAGTTTGAGCCTTGGTGGGGATATGATTGAGGCCTCTCCGTGAGCAATATTCAGTCAAGATTCTACTGTGCCTGATTGTTTTTCCAGCACCGAGTCAGCGCCTGCTGCTGAGCCGGCCCCAGTCAAGGTGAAACAATCCCCTCAACAACCTCTCCAACCATTGCCATCTCAAGCTTCGGCACAAGAATCGCCTGCCACGACATCCCCTACTCAGCCCGCCACGACGCCATCCACTCAGTTCATCCCCTCTCAACAGCAAACCGCTCCCCCTGCTCCTGCAACCGCTCCTATTGCTTCTGCTCCAGTCCCCCTTCCTCAATCCCAGACATCACTCACATCTTCCCTTGCTCACACCACAATTCCAACGTCTGTCAGCCAGCCGATGATGTCCAGCTCTCCCGCATTCTCACAACAACAACAACCGGCCAGCATTCACCTCTCCCAACACCAGCCCCAAGTGACCTTGACTCAGCATCAAGCACCTACCCATCACCAATATTCGCACCACGGCCTCCCTACTCATCTCGATGCAACTCAAAACCCCGCCCAGCAATCCCCTCAACATACCGCTCAACCCTCTCAACCTCAAGCTACTGCAGCCCACTCAGCATATTTCCGGCAAGCAGAGGCCCCTTATTTCCATACTCCTACGCCTCCAGCTGGACAGGGCCAGGACTACAACGTTTTTGGCCAGATTGGCCAACAACACCCTTCGCAGGCCTCGCACTTGGCCGGGTTTGGTAACAATGACTACGGGTATGGTGATAATCAAAGGGTGTGTATTCCAGCCCGTTCCTCTGTCCACTACTAATTTTTCCTAGGGCTTCTATGACTCTTATGCTCAATCTCCGGGCTTCGGAGGAAGTCGCAGTGTTCTAGGTCATGACGATGTCAAGGGTCTTCCCGCCTCCCAACAACTTCCCGGGAGCAACGTTCTTCCTCCTAGTGCCCAGTCTTCGCAGCTACCTCCTCAAGGTGCCGCGCAGCCACAACCTTCTGGTAGCCAAGGCCCTCAACAGAGTTATCCCCCTCCCGTCCCCTACTATTATCCCTACCCTCAAAACCAATACTACGGTACTCCTTACAATTCGGGATATGGTGTGCCCCAGCCCTTCGTCAAATATCCCACCATGTTCCAGCCAGGCCCTCCTGCCCAAGGTGCTGCACCATCTCCCGGAGCTAAGCAAGGCCCAGGTTCTGTTCAATCCCAGTCTGACCACTATGGTCGAGGACTTTATGGTCAGCAACATCAGCTCCCCGGCTCTACGTATGACGATCTCGCGTATCAACATCATACTTCCCCGCACAACCATGCACCCGGAGTAAACAACCTCACATCGAACGAATACAGCAAACATCCTCAGTTGTACGGCGGCCAGGCAATCCAGAGTTTCATGGGCCTGGGACAGGGCAACGTAACTGCATCAGGCCAGTCGCTCGCTCAACGCGGGGGTGGTACGTCCCCTGAGACAGCATATAAGCCGTACTCTCAAAATGTTGGTGTGAAAGATGGTGGTGCAGGTGTCGGCGTCGGGCAAGGCGTTGGCCAACCTCAAGCTGGACGCGGTGTTCAGCAAGCCCACACTCAAGGCGGGTTTTACGGTGGTAACCGCTTCGCTTCAAGCGCTGGTGCTGGCGGACCTCAGGGACAGCAAGGGCAGCAGGGTGCCCAAGGCCCCCAAGGCCATGTGGGGTACCCGCAAGGCAACTCAGATGCCAACTTTTACCAGTATCAGCCAAGACAGCAACAGGGCTACTGGCAGTAATTAAGTAATTGTTTTTAGTTGCGCTCACAGTGTTTCGTTAGTGTCTGATCATCCCGATCGAGCTTCCATTTCTTTTTTTTTCTGTTTTACTCTGCGTTTGTTGCCTCATCATCCTCTCCTTTGCTTCAGCTGTTTGATATCATAGCTGTTACAGTTCCGTAGCAGTATGCATTGCAATGTACCTCCTAGCAACATGTCTCTAACAAGCAGCTTTTACGGCTCTAAACGCCACGTAGCATGGAAATATCGGGGGATATAGAAAACCTGGAGGAGCTCTGAGTTTCTCGAGAACAAGCTGACACCGATCCAAAGCCGGCAGTACATATCCAATGTGACAGTGACCACAATACATGTAATCATAAATATACAACGACGAGAAGGTAACGATAATCGCAAAGCGTTTCGAAAACATAGCAGAGGCGCGCGGTGCATAGTTGAAGTCGTAAATCCAGAAAATTATAACGTATTCAAGACAAAAACATACGAGGTAATGATCATATACGGCATGTTGGAGAACGTGAAGAAAGGAACTATACAGGACAGAATCAATCCTCTTGAACGACGATTCGCCTGGGTGTACTACCCCGCAGACTCCTGCGAGATTCGGCGTAAGCGCTGGGTGCGGCAAAAATAGCTTCTGCAAACGCAAAGGCAACTCCGACGGCAGCATTGAGTATGCGCCATTGAGGTCCAATGACGTCGATTCCTTGGACGGTGACATTTAAAGCTGGGTATGGATAGACCCACTGGGCAGCTAAACGTGTGATTGATGCCGTGAGCGGATCAAAAGGAAGTACGTGGGGGACGCGTGCTGAGGCTGCATTCGCGGGATGGAATGAGATAACGGAGGCCAGGACCGCAGGGATTATCAGAGCGGGTATTGACCAGTGAAGAAGAACACTCCAGAACGCAGAAGACTGGAATGTGACCACAGGAGGGTAAGGGATCGTTAAGTGGAAGCTTCCATTGCTGGAAGAGGGAATCTGACACGAATGAGCTATAGAAATAATGGAAAGAGGGAAACCATACCTCCACAGCATTCCACGGAATGACCCCATACAACACGTAAAGTAACTCGAAGAGAGCCGTGAGAAGCCAAATATTAACGGAGTTGGAGAGTGTCTAGTTCAGAAGAGTGTGAGTGGTGTAAGTATAACCAGTCAATGTGGCATACCGATCTGGAAGCCAAGAGATACACGCGGCTATGGTGTTGTGCGCCAGTCTGGATTGTTTTGATCGTGGTGTCAGCGAGTTCGAGGGATGGCTTAGGAAGGTTACGCAAGATGCTGCGTGGTGTGGAGGTGAGTAAAGCAGCTTCTTTGTGTGGGGTTTGTACAACAGATGCTACAGACGCGACGGGTTCGGGAGGCGATTCTTCCTGAGGAGGGGAGATGGGAGGGATCTTAAGCATCATGGACACCTCCCGCACGTCCGGGACAGGGGTCGCTTCGAGGACGACGTTGCGACGAGTCACGCGCGTGGAAGATGGACTCAATGACTTCTTGACCAACGTATCTTCCGCAGAATCCGAGACGGGGGACGCAGCGGGACTGTGGAGGCAATTGGCTAGATATTAACGGACGTAGATGAAGGGCTAATGGCACGCACAGCTGGGTTTGTACAGTCCTTTTCCTTCTTGTGAAAAGACCCGAGAAAATCGGGTTGTCTTCGAGCGAGGACTGATTCTCGTCGAGATGCTTTCGGATGCGCTGCTGGATTTCTTCCTTCGTTCCAGCGTCGCTGATCTGAAGAGCGAGGGCTATTTGCTGAAGCTCAGCTTTCTTTTTTGGCTGGAGAGCGCCTGAGTATACGACTTGTGCCATCGTGTATGTGGGCTTGCTCGCGGTGTGCGACGGCGAGGACACGGTCGATGTGGTTCGGGTGAGGGTCAATATGAGCTTAAGCTGCTCAATCAACATAAACAAAATCGCGTAGACACGCTGGCACGTGACATACGCATCAGCTTGACCCTGGACACTCATCACGTGGAGTGTTTGGGGTCCCTTGATCCGATACGCGGCAACCTGACACTCTGACGGTCATCGCCTTTAAAAATATGGGGCTGAAACGCTGCCACGGAATCCAGCTCCCTTTCTCACCAAAACCACCACCTTCGTTTTCTTTCTTCTTCATCCTCTGGTAGGACTTCCACGACTAGTTATCATGCGTTCCATCATCTGCCTTCTCTCGTTCATCTTGTTTGCTGGTCAAGGTCAGTTTCGAATTAACGGAATATAACAGCACTGGTCTCACCACAGATTTCTCAGCGCTCGCGTTGACTATCAATGTCGGCGGCAACGTTGGAAACATTCCTGCTAGCCAATTTCTCAACGTCACTGACACCTTTCTGTTGACTGACGTGAGCCTCTTGCTCTGATAATCTTCAATGTCGTAACTCATATACCGATCCCGATGCAGTGTCAATCTCAGTGCAGCAATGCTACATCTATGATCAATGTAAGTCCGTGCCTACACTTCGTAGCATTACAGCTATAATTTGTTTCCTTCAGAACTGTGGCACAAATGATCAGTGTCTATGTGATATGAACACCATTGTTGCAATCACCAGTTGCGAGCAATGCATGTTTGATGATCTAGTCTCCAAATTCGCCAAGAGCACTGATCCTCGTGCCGGGTCTGCCACCGCGCTTACAGGTGAGTATCCCAAAAATCTCGAGTTACTTTGTTTCATGCATTCATGCGTTCCATCAAAGCTTATGCAACAGCATGTGCGGGCGTCAATATTACCATTCCAACCTCCTTGGTCGCTCTCAAGCTCGCTCCGGGCTGGAACGGTCCTTTTGGGGTTGGTCTCAACGTCTTTGGCACTGTGCTGGCTGTCGGTGCTGGCGGTATTTTGGGTGGAAGTGCACTGCTGTTGTTGTCAAACCTTTAGAGAATTTAGTATGGAATGTAAAAGCTAGTCGTGTTTTATTATAGGTAACGATATACATCTGTGATGCATATGCCTCGTATGAATGCATGGGTCTCTAGCCCTCGATGGTCGAAGGCAGAATATTAATGTCGCAGAAGCTTGATTGGCTTTTTGAATGTGGACCAAAGTCCAAAGTACTCGGAATCAGTAAGAGCAAATAGAGATACCCAGACTTTTCAAGCGTACACTGCTCCTTATTGTTTTTGCTCGACTCGTCAAAGCCATATCTCATTCTTCCCAGTATACTTTAATCGTTCTCATGCATAATGCCTGCTCCTCCATGTTCGCTTCGCGTGGGGCACAAAGTACCGTAGTTGTTCAGCGCCGTAATTTCACTTTCATTGGAATCCGAAACTACTTCAAGAGTCTGTCAAGGCATACCAAGTCTTACGCTTCCTCGCATACTCCTCAGTCTCAGTTCAACTCCTCGGCAGTCAGCTATTCCCCCGCTGCACGCTACAAGCCATCGACTTATGCCCTTCCGACGGAAATTTACTTCTCCGAACATTCTCCCCTTGCTCCCTCACCGCGCTTCGACTGGAGGCTTCGAGCTACATCGCGCTATAACGGCAAACAGATTGCGTCTGTGAAGCAGGATGGACAACGTGTACACATGAAACGCGTCATTCCTTCATGCAGGCAGGTTCAACCAGGCGAGCCATTTTACGACGAAATTCAGGCTTACCACGAACAGTGCGTCTGTGTTTGAATCTTCATCTCTGGTCTGACAGAGCTACCGCAGTTTCTTACCCCTCTTGGATGCCGAACAAGCAGAAGATGAATCAGTCCTTCGAGATCGACTATCGAGTTGGTCTCTCTCTCGTTTACGCGAGGAGGGTTACACCATTACCGACCTGTCTGGATATTGGGTAGACGCACCCCAATTTCGCAATCCGATCGCATGTTTTTCTCTCGGACCAGGCATAATTTTGCCGGAACACAGGTTCGAGTAAGTGAAACCCGCACAGAACCAGACAAGGGTGCTGATGTTCATCCATTCAGGAATGGGACCCAGGTTTTACTTTCCCGTCATGACCCCTTGCGAGAGACACCATTACGCGGTACTGTTATGGCTACCAACGCTACCCAGCTTCGCATCGTGTTAGACGACAAAATTGATCTCGATGGTGCCACATGGCGTCTTGACGTTGGGCGATCCAATATCATTTTCGAGAGGATGCGAGCTGCCATTGCACACTTCAATCACAATTCTATCGCATTAGAAGCCGGCCACACGCCTGATAGACAGTATGTCATTCAGGGTACCCACCTCCGCGACATACTTCTGGGCTCATTCTCTCCAACATCAACGTCACTCCACCAGCCACTACAAGCTCCAGACGAAGTCCAATATGTCTCCCGTGAAAGATTGGAGCATCAGAGCCGAGACAAACGTGATCACGGCGGCATCTTCAAGGACGACATGCGGATTCAGAGCTGGGCAAGGCGGTTTGCACGGCAAGACCCAATACAGATTGATGGGGACCCCCTTCTGGATGGCTTGAACGCGACACAGATTCGCGCTGTCGCAATGATGATTGGGGAACGAATTTCCTTGGTCCAAGGGGTAGGCCCTTCTTCTCTCTATACTCTGACGTTCGATTGTTTAAAATAAACAGCCCCCTGGAACTGGCAAGACCAAGACCATCATAGAGACTGTCAAATTACTCAAGGTATGTTCTATCGGACCATCGACGGACGGCTGTCTCATTCAAAAATAGACCCACTTTGAAATACACCATCCAATACTCGTTTGTACATATACCAACGCGGCGGTGGACAACCTCGTGGAGGGTTTCGCAGAAGCTCAAGTGAAACCTCTCCGCGTTGGCTTTCGTGGGAAGATTAAAGATAGCCTTACTGAACACACCCTTGACCATAAGCTCGACCAGCACCCGCTCAAGCCAAATGTTGATAAACTTCTCGAAGAGAAGAAGGACGTCGAGAAAAGTCTGGGTGACTTGCGTAAGAGGGTTGATGTGGCACAGAAGGCCCCAACTGTTCGCGGCGCAGTTCGTCTTGATCGAATGCGGACAGCCATCCTTGCAAAGGAGCGGCAGCTAATGGCAGTGAATGCGAAACTGTATGCTATCCATCAGGAAATGCTGCGGGATATCACCTCGGCTGCCGATGTGGTGCGTGTTCATGCCCACATATCTCCTTGTGTCTTAGCCTGACACATCGGGAAAGATTTGTACCACTTGCATCACCTCAGCCAGTGTTGCGCTTAACGTACTCGACTTTCCAGTGATTTTCCTTGATGAAGCGTCTATGTCAACGGAACCGGCATCACTTATACCATTAATGAAAGGAGTATGTCAACTTCTACCATCTTCTATGCGACTGGAATCTTGACGTACGTACTCAGTCACAGCATGTCGCTCTAATCGGAGATCACAAGCAACTCCCGCCGGTCATTGCGAGCCGCGAAGCACAATTAAAGGGCCTTGGAACCAGCCTTTTTGAGAGGTTGACGGAAGAAGGGGGTGAGCGATTCATCCTCACTGGCTGGATCACTTACTTATATTGGAGATTCCGGCCCAGTCATTCCGTCCATTATGCTTGATATCCAATACCGGATGCACCCAGCCATCTCGCGCTTCCCGTCACTTGAGTTTTACAATTTGTCCCTGAGAGATGGGACGGTTGACAATTTAGGGAACATCTCCCCAAATCTGCTTCCACCACTTTCGAGTCATCTACCAGTGGATACCCTGACCGGTCGTCGGCAATCCGTCATCTTTCTGGATCATGGAGGCTCAGAGACTGTCAAAGACCGCAGTAGAGTTAATTGGAACGAAGCTCACATCGTTTGCAGCATCGTCGAGGACCTGCTGCTTAAAAACGAAGTAAGCAAACTCGCTTCCAAATACCCTTCTACGTTTACCGCGTACTGATCGGACCTTGGCAAAAGTACCTTCGTGGAGAGGACATTGGCATAATTGCCCCTTACGTCGCCCAGGTGTCTTTGCTGACGCGCCTGCTTAACACCGATGAGAAATACCGCAAACGTTTCTCAACCACCCTGGGTGATCTTCGCAGACTCCAATTATCCGACATTGAAACCAAAACCGTGGATGGTTTTTAGGGGAGAGAAAAGGAGGTGATCATTTTCTCCACTGTACGCAA